>JAPYYZ010001894.1:0-23934 GCA_030522705.1 Eretmocerus eremicus | reverse complement strand
AGGAGGAACCCAAGAGATCATAGCTGGTCAGTACGTCCTGGGCAAGCACGGAGTCTTGCAAGAGGGATCTCGTGTGTTGTCAGCTACATATGAGCATTTTAGGCAGCATGCTAGAGCCCCCGGAATCCTAGACAGCAAGGATTGCCAGCCATGTGACGGTTCTTAGCTCGGTTCACCCCTTCCAACGGCGGGAAGGAAGTTTCGGACGATGAGTCATGAATGAGATCAGATCAAGCTGTACTATCTGTTCTCCAATCGGATTGATGCTCGAAGCTCTACCCTAGGACCCTGAATTTTGGGAATTGCTCACCACTGGATGAATTCATGAAGAAATTCACACTGATTCCTGTGGGTTTTGAACCATTCAGGGACGGGAAGCGGAATTTCAGCAGAAAATCCGGTATACGGACCCGTGAGGCCCAAGTTTTGAGTCTTGGTTTGTGGGCTATGGTCGAAATAGTCGGTGTCAAGGGCGCCCGTCATATATTCCCGGCAAGTCAACGCTAGATGGACCTTGAAAAATACCGTACATACTGATACACTTCATTGACATCCCCTTTGCCTTTTTGGGCCTCAATTCCAAGTTTCCGGAGGATCCTGACGTGATGGATCAGAAATTCTAACGGATTTGGATTCAGCGACCCAAAATCCTTATAGTGCACCTGGTCTGGTTTAATTTTCCAACCCCAAAATGATTTGTGGTCCTGTGTAATCGATTCATGAATATTCAACATTCTTCAGTATTGAATATTATAGAATTTGATAATATTCCACGAATATTCCAGCTTTTGATGGATGTTGATTCAGATACATGAGAAAATCAAATATACGTGATCATTGATGATTCTCGGAATAGGTCAACTATGTGTGTGTGTGTGTGTATATATATATATACATAGTTGACACCCTATGACGCTCCTCTGAATGGTGTGATCTAAGTTCAGCATCAAATATTAGGAATACAAAAGAGAGGAAAAGAAAACTCAAAATTTGGAAAAATATCTGGTGCGTATCTATAGTGGGAAATCATCATTTTCTGTTAGAACACCACTATTTCCACCGACTTTTAGTACGAAGTCATTAGCGACTATCATCCCAATACTGACCATGTAGGTCAGCGAATGCACTTGATGGCATTGAACGGTGACATTCGCCTGTCAGTTGGAGATGGTGCTTCATTTGTCATAGAGGTGTACAACTGATCAATTCTTGCCTTCCCTATTCCTCTCAGCTGAGTATATTGAGTCTCATGTTTGGAATGCCATGAGTATGATCCAAGTATCTCCAGAGATAAATCATTGAGTCTGGCATATTTGAGCGGAATTTGAATTTAAATTGAATTTCGAGACTAACCGCCATTCTCCTGGCCACGTCATCGCATCGAAAACTGGTGTATTCCCTGGGATGTTGTGATGACGACGGTGATCCTACGGTTGACTTTAGGTGCAAGTTTTCTGTACCCTACTCGCTCCAATTTGGCACCTCCTTAGTCAGGGGGGCTGAGTTAGGAGGAAGTTTGGATCATGGCTTGAGTGAAGCAATCAAGAAAGGTATTTTGAGTCTCTTCCCAATTATTTTGACCATTATTTCACTGAGGAGCTGCGACGTGAGGACGTCGCAGCCGTACTCACGACCGTCTCCTCGCCTCCGCCCGGGTATTCTAGAGCAAAAAGCTAACCTCGCTCGCACGTTCTTTTTGCTGAGGTACCCGGGCGGAGAAGAGCCGACGTCAAGAAACGGCCGTCGAGCGAGCAGAGCGATCAGAGCAGCAGCAGATCAGCAGCAGCAGCAAGGCCGAGCGTAGTGCGCGTTAGGGCCGTTGAGGGCAGCACCTCCCGGGCGCAAGTTGGGTGGGCGCGAGGGGGGAATCGGCCGCGACGGACGCCGCGGAGCGGCACTCGTGGATAGTCGATCGACGAACAAGCAAGTTGAAAGAGAGTTGGGATAGTTCTGAGACCTTTTGAGCCGAGTCCGAGTACTTTTGAGGAGTTACGAACTAGGACGTGGGAGTTGGCGGATACAACCCTTGACGTTTTGCGAACGATGTTGCATCAAGACGGATTAGACGGCGAGTGCGGCTCAACTATTTCTGATCCTCAATCTTGATCCTCCCTCGCCCCCTTCGCGCCTGAGAGTCGTGCGTGCCGCGGAGATATCCCGGGAGTGCCGTACCCGGGGCCTCGGCTGTGCCCCACGCGCGTATCCTCGTCGGGAGTGTCAAGCCCGGGCAAATCGCCCTTGCCCACGCGCGTCGTGTCGTTGCCCCTCGGAAAGCCACGCGGAGCATTAGGAGAGCTGCTCGGGCAGCCAGTTAGGGAACAAGGGAACCCCTGCCTCTCAGCAATGGTGCCTTCTCGGAGGCCTGCTCCTGAGAGCCACACGGGACTCCTCGCATCGCCCTTGGGTGGTGCAGAGCCTAGCTCGGCCCACCAGGGTACCTAACCTCGCCCCGCGACCGCGTGAGCATTCAGGCCATCTTGGCCACGAGGCCGGCCGGCGGCGGCCATTTTCGCTCCGGGCACGCGGAGTATTGCGGGCGGAAGTCTCCTCGCGGAACGCGCGCATCGCTCTAGTCACGTGATGCGGAGTATCAGGGCGCGTTCAGGGATGTCGTCTCGCGAGGCATCGATGTCGTGTCGCGTAGCTTAGGGCACATTCAGGGAAGACGGATCGTGCAGAGGTCGGATGTGTAGGTTAAGACGCGTATGTATGGGAGGTGCTCGCGTGTGGGAAGTTGATTGTAAATAGTGTACATAAAGGTAGTGTGAGGTTAGGGAAACGTAGTAGATAGACAATTAGGGCAGATTCGAATCAGTGTAAATAGGTGGCATGCTCGCCACGGAATGAGGTGTAATTGAATGAAGTACAGGGATGAATAAATGGGCGCGTAGCTCAAGGAAAATACACACTAGACCCATCTTTGTCCAATAGATCCACCCCTTCCCCTTATTTACAGGTGTGCTCATACCCGGACGTAAGTAGCTGCTCCGCCCTTCGGGCGCGGGGACTTGGGCCCAATCCCGATCCCGCCAATATAAATGAGTTGTGACCTTGTGAGGTGGCGTAACCTCGGAATTCCCCGTCACAGAGCAGTGTACTGAGATCAAAGTTACCATTATGGCCTTGTCAGTAAGTGGCGAGGGCATGGTCATGACTCTGAACAAAAGCCGACCAGAACCCCCAACAGTCCGTCAATCGAACCTATCAAAGAAGCACAAGGACTCCGAAGAGAGAAGATATTCTTTGTATTGTCTCTGGAGATTACGAAAACCTTGACCTATCGGAAGAGGGCGTTGGGGTCCAGTATGAGAGACCTGCTAGATGTCGTTTAGACGCGCCTAGGAACAGAGGGACTCAGGCGGATGAGTCCTGAAGCAGCAATCTGAATCGAACTAATAATCTGAGAGAGCAGATCGAAAAGTTAGCTGGGACCTTGACTTACTCGTGAAATTTTAGTTTCCCTCATCAAGAGCGGCTCCATACGAAATAAAGTCTGGTATTCGTATGTTTCTGTGAAATTTGGGTATAGCTACACATAAAATCTTTCTGGTTGGATGAAATGTTGAGTAATACATGGAGTTTGGTCTCAACGATGGCTTTTGAATGTCTTAAATTCTGAATTGGATTAAATTCGGAGGTCAATAAGGTCGAAGCATTTTTAGGAAATGATCTGGATTGATTTTTCTCTGAATCTCGAAGTTAAGCTGATTCTCTGGATAACTTCTTCATTCTTGGTGATAAACCAACCACCGACTGTGGTGGAATGATGCTAAGTAATTTATATCATATTCGGGAGAAGTGGAATCTATCCAACAGCTACGTTTTAGACACTGTATGCCTGGCTCATATGCACATTGAATCAGACTCAAGATAACCGTCTTTGGTGAATTGGTTCTGAATTCTGGTAATCAGACGTCGCGTCAAATTCATATTGCCTTATGTGAAATGAAATGTGGTTGAGAAACTCCGGAGGAAGTTGATTATTCGTTACATGGATCAAAGTATGCAAGCTATTTGGTCTTCGTAATGATTTGAAACAATCGAATCTGCAATTCATCTGAATATCTTGAGAAATTGGCCTGGAGCGTATGATAGTGTATCTAGCTTCTCGTCTACATGGAATCATCGAGTCTTCTACTCATATGTACTTCTGTGGTGGCAAATTAATGGCCATTTACAGGTTCGATGAATCGCACCGATCGAAGTAAGTTTGCAAAACACCACTTTAGTTCAAACTCATGTTGCTTGGAACGACAAAAATTGCACCTTATTTCACCTAGAGCAAAAAGTTACAATCCTCACTGCAAGGGCATCCTCCAAAATAACGGTGAGGGGGTATTTCAGTAGACGTATCCGTGAAGTTGCTATTGGAGATTCCTGAATCTTTGTATATTCAAATCGTATTGATGAATATTACCTCAATGGTGCGTCGAACAGACATTGTATCTACTCGTGTAAGCAGATAGAGAGTACTCAGGAACTCAAGGATCGATTTAACATCTGGATAACCCTTGAGGCATGAGTTTTAAATAGATAGCTAGGTTCTTAAACACTGGATGAGACTGGCGTTTGTAAGATTCATTGCGCAAACAAAGATTCGAGTGCTGGAATTCACACTCATAGAACTGATTTAGTAGAGTTTTATGGAGGAAGTGGTTTCTGCAAATTCAATAGCGTAATATGTGAAATCCCAATCTGAAAATTTCATGTCACTCCGAAGAATTTGCTGAACTGGGTCTCAGCATTCATTTAATGATGAAAAGATTGATATGATTAATAAGACCTCTAGAAGAACATGCATTTCCGAAATTTATCAAAGTCCATATTGGATAATTAATTTGTGCAAAAATATCAACAAAAATTCTGAGAGTGTTGGGTCTGCGAATTGTGTCTCAGTGAACCTAGCAACTGCTTTGAATTTTAATCCGCATTGGTGCCAGACGCGCAGTGAGACTGCTCGGAACCAGAGCGATGAGAGAAGTGAAATCAATATTGAGCCCAATGCTCAGAAGAAAGAAAGAGAGGAATTCAGGAGAACTCTAATCTTGCCACGGCGGTATGGTATCGAAAGACCCACGATTTAGATGAGTTATCTGAAGTTGAAGTGTCTGAGAGTGAGTCTCCTTTTTCCGAGATCAATGGAAAATTTCAGGAAAATTAACAAAGCTCTCATAGCATGAGGCGATGGATCATGCTTCAGTAGCCTATCTGAAAGTCCTGCCATTGAGATCTCCAGAAAATGAAGAGCTCAAAATGGAACTTTTGATGAATCAATTTCAAAGTGTGGAATGTATAACATATCGAAATTCAATCGATTCCCATTCAGTCAAATGCGGGAGCGTGAAATTCAACCGCTTCAAATTGTGCATTCAGACTTGATGAGGCCTATTTGTTCCGCTTCACATCCCAAGCGATATAGATTCATTTCCGTTTTTCGCCGACGACTATTCGAAGTTAGCTCTGGCATATCCAATGGAATGTGAAGATGGAACGGGTCACTGTCTCGAAGCATTCCTTCGTTCCACTAGAAATATCTTAAGCTATGATAGTAAACTTCGCTATCTGTGATCAGACCGAGGCATTGAGTTAACCGGGGGTTACACTCAAGGAGTACCCCCAATACATCTCATCACAACGATGTTGCTGAGTGTTTCAATCAGACTATTCAAACAGAAGTCAGAGCGTATATGTTCGATTTGGAATTGCCAATAAATCTATGACATCTAGCCCTTGGCGCAGCTGTATACGCGTACAACATAACCTCTCATAAGTCAAACTACATGATCGCCTCCATGGGAAAATTTGTGCCAAATCCCCATTCAATGTCAGTAAAATTAAACGATTTGGTTGTCTTGCATATGTGGAAGTTCAGCGGAATGTAGGGCCGAAATCTGGCTGCAGAAGGAAGCGAGCTGTACCTGTGAGTTATGATCCAACCGGATATAGCTCACTGACACCAGAGAATGAGGAATATGATGAGAGTCATGATGTTCGATCCAGTGAGAAATTGGTTTACGAGGACGTTTATAGGAAAGATGCGATAAGAGATTCGCCACCAGTAACGGGAAATATCGAGGCAAAAAATGGCTTATCAAGTGTCAGGGAAGTTCGAGAGAGTTCTCAGATTCGGAGGGAGCTTCGAAGCGTGGTAGAGGCAGACCTCAAAAAATTCAACTTCAGGTCTCATTCACTTTTCAAATCTATCCACTTTAACGAATGAATTGAGGCAAGTAACTGAAAATTCAGATTTGGAAATAACGTTAGAAGACATGACGGGTCTAGAAACTAAACTCTTTCATGCCCTTTCCGCAGATATTGACGAGGATCCGGCCTCTTACAGAGATGCCATGAACTCTGACGACCGAGAGGAATGGAGGGGAGCGATTGAAAGTGGATAACATTCGTTCTTGAAAAATGGAGTGTATGGAATTAATGACAGGCCCGCGATGACTGAGAGAAGCAAGCTCGTGGATATTATTGATTCGAAATAGGTTCTTGAAAACAAGCTTGAACCAGGTAGTAAAATCAAATATAAAGCCCGTCCAGTTATACGTGGATCCAAGGACAGAAGTGTTGACGATTTGTCCAAGACTTACGCGCCGGTCCCACCACTAGCTTTGATTCGAGCCGTGTAAGCAATCATCAATAAACAGGATCTCGAGTGTTCTCAAATGGATGTCAAAACTGCTTTTTTTGACGGAACTCTAGATGAAAACTGAGAAATTCATATGGAAATTCCAGAGGGCGTGAAATGCTCGGAGCAAATGTGCCGCGGAGAAGTTTGTAAGCTTTGGAAGTATTGATATTGTCTTCGGATGAGCCCTAAGGAATGGAGCGATAGATTCAATGGAGCCGTGGAGAAGACTTGTTTGAGAAGCGATGATCAAGAGCCGTGCTTGTACACACAAGAGGGAAGTGGTGATTCCGTGATTCTAGCATTGTACGTTGACGATACACTCCTGGCAAGTAATAGGTTGGGATTCTTCGTAGAGACTCGATCAAAATTGAGACAGAAGTTTGAAATGACAGGTTTGAGTGAGCCTAAGGATTTTCCGGGAATAGCTTTGAAAAGAAAAGGACAGAACCAGGTTTTGGGATTGGTTCAAGAGAAAAAATATTAATAAATTTCTTGGGAAATTCAACTTGCAGAATATCCATCCTCAAAACACGCCTATGGCCACGAACCAAGTCTCAAATCGAGAAAGACACGATCACGAGGAACCGCTCGAAACAAAAAGCTCAACTCGCGCAACGTCAGAGGAGGTCACCGAATTTCGGAAAAAGGTGGGATGTCTCTCATATCTCTCGGGTTCAACTTGATTGGATATCTCGCATGCAGTTAACATTTCGAGTAGGCATCAAATCAATCCCGCAAAGAATGAATGGAGGATGCTAGAGAGAGTTTTCAGATATCTGGGAAGTGCGGAAGCCCTAAGCTTTAAGTTTTTTGTCGAAACAAATAATCTGCAAGCTTATTTTGATGCAAGCTTATTTTGATGCAAGCTTATTTTGATGCAAGCGTTGCTGATCGCAGAGGTCTTGTCTCCACTTGTGGGTATATGTGATACAATTGGGATTCAATTGCTTGGCAAACAGACTAGCAAAATTACGTGGCTTAGTCTACATGCGAGGCAGAAAATATTGCGATGAGTGAGACTTGCGAGGAATTGATTGCTATGGATACGTCTCTGGAACTGATTCTCAATAAATCATCCAGCTCGATAGTGATGTGGTGTGACGATAGAGCAGCTGTAGCAAATGCCAAAACTAGTGGAGGTTAGCAAATGGCAAGGCTCCAGGTTGAGACGGCATCCGGAACAGAATTCTCAAACTTGCAGCAAATAGCGAGGCCGAGCCTACTACTCGAGCTCTTCAATAAGCGCCAGAGAGCGAAAGTTTTTCCAGAGTTGTGGAAACCCGCCCTGTTACTCGAAGGTAATGGCAGCGATCCAAGGGATCTCTCGTCGAGCCGGGCCCCAGAATATGCTCGACAATCTATGTAAGCCTCACGAGCGGCTGATCCTCAACCGACTCAAAGGGCTTCACGAGCAATCAGGAGGCCTTTCACCGATGCAGTTCGGCTCCTGCAAGGGGCGCAGCACGCTTCATGCAATAGGAGCAGTAGAAGAGAGAGTCGAGAGATTGCTCGCTATAAAATCTAAACCAGGGGGCCTCTGCGCCATCATCGCGTTGGACGTAAAAAATTTGTCTAACATGGCGAGTTGGGAACCTATCTATCAGTTCTTCGAAGGAAGAGTTCCGCCATACCTACTCGCAGTAGTGAGTGACAGCCTCCGATATCGCATCCTAGTCTACGACACGGATGACGGTCACGTCGAGTCCAAACTCACAGGAGGGTCTGTACAGGGCTCCGTCATAGGGTCGCTCCACTGGAACACCCAGGACGACAGTTCACTAGACGTCGAGCTCCCAGAAAGAGCGGAACTATTCTGCTTCGCGGACAACGCAGCCCTGATTGTCGTTGTATACAACTGCCTAGAGGCTGGAACAAATTGCGAATGACGCGCTGTATAACGCTGGCGAATGATTTCCAGACCACAACTTGCAGCTGGATGAGTACAAATGTGAAACGGTTGTTATAACGAGGAGACGAACCTTTAAATCGCCCGTATTTACTATAAATGGATACGAGATTCCCCTTGAGAGGGACCTCGAGTGGGAGGAGCTGCGATAAAGCAGAGGGGGTGGAAACTGCGCTTCAACAGCTAATCTACAATATTGGCAGACCAAAGCCAACGAGGAGAACCTTGCTGAACATGGTAAGCCAATCCATCACGCTTGAGGCAGCTGTATGGGTACGAGTGGCTGGAGAGGACATGATAACAGAGGAGACGGGCCCAGTGCAGTGCTGAGCGGGACTTCGCGTAATCAGCGGTATCTGCTGATGCGACCTACATGTTGGCAAGGATCACGCCTAACAATTTATCGATCAAGGAGCGGATGATGATATGGGATCGTCGAGAGACACTCAAAGCAGACGGCGTTGATTCGAACGTGTCAGAGAAGAGAGAGAACGTGCTGTGCAGCGCCCAGCAAGCGGCGCTGCGTGGTGATCTACGACGACTAACAAGTAAAAGACCAACCTTGTGTGTCACGGATTTGGCCAAAACTCTAGGAATCATCTTCTTTCGATGAGAAATGAAGAAATCCCAGAGGGTTCAGACCAATGGGCCCTCTGTTCCGAGATACAGCCAGAGACATTAGCATTGCTAGTTTACCTATACATATGGATTTTTAACACGGGCCTATATGAGCAATGCTAATGTCCCTGGCTGTATCTCGGAACAGAGGGCCTATTGGTCTAAGCCCTCTGGGATATCTTCGATTCTCACCGAAACGAGATGATTCCCAGAGTTTTGGTCAAATCCGTGATCCACAAGGTTGGTCCTCTACTTGTTAGTGAAGGACAAACTGACGACTTGAGGAGAAACCTTATGAAGAGAAAACCTGAGGAGTGAACACACAGGAGAGTCACACTTAACAGCACTAAATACGCTTTCTTTCTCCCGGGAGTAATGCGCAAGCGGTTCCGGTGTGGATTGGTTTGAGACATGGTGCTTGTTACCACGATCAGCGAGGAGGTTGAGGCGGTGCCGTGCTCTGTGCGAACCCAGAGGCACAACCGGTTACAACGCCTGCGAGCAGATTACCATCATTGACCACGATAAGAAGAAAGAAGATGGATAGATAGATCTGCCCCTTCAGATGTGCATGAACTTGTCGAAGATCGAGATGGTTCCTCGGAACATGTGATCGGGAAAGGGGGTTTAATACCAAGAAGCACACTAGCCAGGATCTGAGGTGATACCTGCCCCAAGGTAGCCTTCAGGGGGGAGAAGAACCCCAGATGAAAGCAGCCCCAGGCGGCGACTGGGGAGACCCGCACTGCGGCGTGACTGGAGAGTAGCAGCTTCGCCACCTCCTCCTCTGCTGCGGTCAGTTCGGAGTGAATAGCTCTCGAGGACCAAACCAAGCTCGTCCCGGCGTTGAGGCCAACCAAGAAGAGCAGCCAGGTCTCAAAATCAAACATGAACGAGGGAGATCTGGATATAATCACCCCAGGTGGATTGATAATCACGAAAGCGGCGAATCCTTCAGAGACTTTGACCGAGTCTCTGCTGATGGTTTCACGAATTCTAGGGGTAACCCATCTAGTCCTACCTTCATGAGCAAATTAATGGCATCGGATACTCGATCCAGAAAGGGCAGTCTCAGCCAACCCGGTGAGCAGTCCACTGTGCAATTAAGAGCCACGAGGGATGCCAACGCTACGATAGGTGGGTGGAATGAGCTGAGACATCTCAAGCAAAAGGGGAGGAACTTCTGGATAGCATCCTGAAGATGGTAACGGGAGTCAATGAATCGGTCAAGGTACACGTCATCGCTTAGGAGAAAGCCAAGACCAAGCGACGATTTTTGTAGAGCGGCTACAGGAAACACCAGTGAGGACACCAGAACTTGTGGACGAGTTTGGCCCCAGTCTGCATAAAATGGCGGGCTGAGTGAGGCAATTCGTCGAGATGGCGACATCGAAACTCAGTGAACTGACTGAAGGCTCCAAGAGGAGAAACATCAGTCCTCCAGGTGACAGCACCACGAGTCAGACGAGGAAGAGGATCGTACAAATGCCGCGGCTCCAATCGCCAAAACTCCAGGTGGCCGTGCCTAAATCCTAGGCCAGCACACCGTTGACGCCCTGCAGCAGAGGCTTCGAGTCTGCTGCTACCAAAGGCGAGTGGGTGGAGGCGACCAGCACCAAGAAGAGGAAACAAGAAAGGTGACAGGAACACAGGGATACTACCAAATTAAGGGGTGCTAACATAGCATCTACGGGCCAGGATGATCAGGAGGCACTGAAGGGAGAGGAGAGGCCAAGAAAAGAGAGAGGAAGATGACGGAGCAGAAGAAGAACCAGGAGAAACAGCGAGGTAAGACGAAGAACAAACCGGATGCCATCCTAATCAGATCCAAACAAGACGGTCTCAGCTTCGCCAAAATGCTCAGAAAAGTGAACCATGAAGCTGGTCTAGATACAATTGGCTCCATCACCAAGATCAGAGATACCAAGGATGGGGACAATCTGCTGGAGCTTCAGAGGGGTACAGATGCAGGCGCTGTGAAGACTGCACTCAGAAGGGTTTTCAAGGTTGACGGAGATATTTGCCGTCTCTGAACCATGATCATCCTAGAGACGCACGGCATTGACGACGTAACAATCGCCGCGGACCTCAAAGGTGCGATTCCGAAGAGCATTGGAGACGGACATGCGGATAGCGTGTAAATTAGGACTCTCCGCCAATTCTTCAGAGACATGCAGATCGCGGTAATGACGGTACCAGCTAAGCTGGCTCATAGCATCACGTCGAGGAGGACCATTCGCATAGGATGTACGAATGTAAGGGTTCAGGAGGAGGGCGGAATTCCGAGGTGCTACAATTGCCTATAGTATAGGCACATAGCGCCGAAATGAACGGATGTCAAGAGTCTCCAAAGTGCCTAAGCTGCGGAATCCTCAAGGTTAAAGACAGGTTCGGATCACTTGTTTGCGAGGCCTATCAACGGACAAGAGCCGAAACTGACCGTGAGAGCCTCAAGTGCAATGTAGCCGAGGCCCTGCGCGACGGAATCGACGTTCTCGTCATCTCGGTACTGAATTAGATGAGGAACCTCCCCAGGTCCACGCCTGACCTTGGAGTCTGCGCAACCATCCAGATCATCAACTCGTCGGTCCGCGAAACAGAGAAACCCGTAAGCGAACGTGGCTCCGCGAAAAGAGTGATCGAGAGGGTAGCGGCTTACGCCTGCTACTATTCTCTCAATACTCCCATTCCGGTCTTTTTTCGCAGGAGCTGTAGGAATTGGAGGATGGCGTGAGGCAATGACGAGGGCCGAAGATGGTCGCACGGGATTTGAACGCCAAATCGCCCGGATGGAGCGGCGGACCACAGGATGCGCACGGTGTCGCGTTAGCCGACACAATAGCTCTCCTGGACTTGGTTTTGCTGAACCAAGTAGGCCAAATAACTTTTCATCGAGCAGAAGAGGCCGCCGTGGCCTAGTGGATAAGGCCCTTGCCTCCCACGCGGAAGGCCAGGGTTCGAATCTCGGCCGGCACCACTGAGATTTTTTCTCATGTGCTTTCCACGGCGGTCTCGGTGGTTCGGAACCCACCTTAAACTGTAGATCCCCCTCACCGAGGAGAAATCAGTAGTTGGCAGTTGCTGACGCACTGGTTGAGCGCAACTCAACCCCACGCACATGGGTGCCGTCTGGATAGAGCTCGAAAGAGCAGGCGCCGAGACGTGAAACTAAGAAAATACATTCTTCATCGAGGAGGGCCGTCTGAATAGAGCTCGAAAGAGCAGGTACCGAGACGTAAAACTAAGAACTTATATCTTCTCATCGAGGAGGAAGAGGCCGCCGTGGCTTAGTGGATCTAGTCCTTGGTCTCCCACACGGAAGGCCAGGGTTCAATTCCCGGCCGGCACCACTGGTATTTTTTCTCATAAGCTTTTCACGGCGGTCTCGGTGGTTCGGAACCCACCTTAAACTGTAGGTCCCCCTCACCGAGGTGAAATCGGTAGTTGTCAGTTGCTGACGCGCTGGTTGAGCGTATCTCAACTCCACGCACATGGGTGCCGTCTGCATAGAGCTCAAGAGAGCGAGTGCCAAGACGTAGAATTGAAAACTTATTTTTTTCATCGAAGAGGAGCCGGTCTGGATGGAGATTGACAGAGCAGGTGCCGAGACGTGAAACAAAGAACTCATATCTTTCCATTGAGGAGGATTGTCGGCAACCCTGGAGTCAATATTCGTGGGACCGACTCCTATTAATACAGCAACAACTTCCCCGAATTCATTCACTAAGTGGCTAACTTCGGTACAGCAGGCCAATTTTGGTTTTAGATGATAGATGGTACATCTAGTGATCAGTGATGATAGGCATTTTTGTCCAGATGTTAGGGTTTGTTATGGATAAACAACAGAAACTTGACTTCTGAGGCTAGTATTCCGATTTTTCTGTTATAACTGAAGAAGACTGCTTTCTCGAAGAAACAGGTTCCGCGATACTTCCCTAAAAAATGCGTCAATCTCGAGATACAGAGGCAACAAGGTACGATTTCTGGCTAACTCTTCGAATATTTCATTATAACTCAAAGAATCTACATTCTTGGTGAGAATATGTTCAAAAATTTTAGAGGTCCCAAAAAGATCTGCAAGAATCGTCCGGGAGTACTTCCCTGAAAAATGCGTCCGTTTTGAGATACAGATGAATTAAAGAGAAATTCCGAACCAGATATTCTTATCTGTCCGTTGTCCCTTCGATCAGACAAAATCACCGCCACTGTTCAAGAGAATATCCCGTTAAATTCGCTCCGAGACTTCCTCCGAAAGGTCCTTTAGACTATAGGGACGCATGTTGCCAAGCGGGGTTCTAGTGCAAATTTGATTAACCCGAGATTGTTCGGATGAATTGTACGATCGAAATTTTTCCGATCCAAAACTAATTTCATATAGTAGTTTGGCGCATTCTGAGCAAATAGTTGCTCTCGCCAGACTCAGGTGAATTACAGGAGTCGATCTGGCGGCGGAAAACCCGACTGAGTATCTTACACCCAAGGAGGCTGTTACCTTCCTTTCAGAGGGCGAGCCGCGGATGTGTTCCCTACTCCCTTTTACGGAACCTATACCTGCGTTTCAGGAGAGCAAGTTAAAATTGGCGGCTAGGCGGTTGATATTTGGCAAGGCCCTAGGATCAGATGAAATCCCAAACAAGGCTCTAAAGATGGTTGCCAGTGTGAGTCCAAGCTGGCTCCTCGAACTGTTCAACAAAAGTCTGTGCGCGCGAGTGTTCCCGAAGCCATGGGAACGTCCTCATCTCCAGAGGTGAAGGCGGTGACCAAGGAATGCATCTTTGAGCAAGCTCCTGGGCATGCTCAAAACGCTGGGGAAACTTTACGAGAGAATGGTCTTGAATTGGCTCGAGGAGGCCTACGAACACAGCGGGGGCTATCATCGATGCAGTCCGGATTTCGGAAGAGCCATAGTACACTGAACGCGGTCAAAATCGTACAGAATAGGGTCGAGAAGGCACTAGGGCTCGAACCCCAACGCGGGGGGGGGGGGGGGGGGGAAATCTGCGCGATCATCGCACTCGACATGAAGGACGCCTTTGATTCCGCAAGTTGCGAATGTATTCATAAGTCGTTAGTCGCTGGGGTACGTGCCTATCTGCTCACAGTTGTGAGTAGATAGCCTCCATGACCGGGTTTTGGTCTTCGACACTGACGAGGACGGCACAACGATGGATTTCACTGCAGTAATGGCACAGGGATCTGTTTCAGGGCCAACCAGTCGCTGGACCGGGTCGGCGAGTGGTTCCTAGACTACCACCTGCAACTTTCCGAGCAGAAGTGAGAAGGGCTTCTGGTCACGAAGAGGAGAAGCTGCGAGATGCCCGTCTTCGCTATCAACGGGCACGATTTTCTGATCGAGAGAGGAATCACGTATCTCGGAGTGTGGTTCGATGACGAGTGGGCCTATAAAGCGCACATGAGGGAGGCCGCATTTGAGGCAGAGAGGGTAGGGTCAACCGTTCAGTGGCTGATCCCAAACATCGGCAGACCCAAACCCAGAGGGAGAGAACTCCTTAATACCATGAGCCTTCCCATCATGCTCTACGGTGCTCCTGTGTGGGGCCGAATTGCGAGTACAGCTCATAAAAACCAGGTAATGGGACCGATTCAGCGCCGAGCTTCACTCCGGACGGTCAGCGTTTACCACATCATCTCAACGGACGCTGTGTGTATCCCATCATGAGCACCGTCTATCTGCTTGTTGGTGGATCAGCGCGCTGAAATTTGGGAGAGGCAAGAAGCTCTCGAAGCCGAGAGGATAGAGATGAACCCAACTCGTCGAGCTGCCGTCCGTGAGGTTCGGAGAGCCGCGGCCGTTGCCGAGTGGCAAGCGGAATGGGACAGCCCAACAAAAAGAGGTTGGAAACCGACTCATCCCGCACCTGGAGCGATGGATCGATCGTAGCCACGAAGAACTCGAATACTGGCTCACAAAGGCTCTGAACGGCTACGGCTGCTTCGGCGCCTACCTCATAAAGTACAAGAGGAGAGCATTGCCAGAGCCCCAGAGCCGCGGTTTTGGTGACGATAATGCTGAGTCTGCATTGTTAGAGTGCCCTGACACATGCAAAAAGCGCGCGGCGATCCAAACGAGGCTCGAGTCCCGGCTCACCCCCGAGAGGTTAGTACTAACAATGTCCCTCAACGAGGGGATGTGAGATGACATCACCTCTTTATCAGGACGGCAATCACCCGCGAAGGAGAGAAGGGATGATACCTGCAACGCCAGGTGAGAGGCGTAA
This sequence comes from Eretmocerus eremicus, assembly GCA_030522705.1. Lineage (NCBI taxonomy): Eukaryota > Metazoa > Arthropoda > Insecta > Hymenoptera > Aphelinidae > Eretmocerus > Eretmocerus eremicus. The sequence goes on along the minus strand of JAPYYZ010001894.1, from coordinate 8,534 downwards.
CGCGATAGATGACGGAACGCGGAGGGAGGAGAGGAGAATGAGGAGAGAAGAATCTCCAGGAGAGCTGTGCTACCCATGGAGCCCGAGCAACGCCACCCATGTCGGGAGTGATGCGCTAAAGGTTCTGGTCTGAGATAGTTAAGTCGGTGGACTTCATCCAATTCATATCGATAAGATAGATCTCATCGACATTGGGACTACATCACTTGATTGATGAAATCATATTTGGGAAATGACTTTTTCGTTCCTTCGAGCCACTCATCGCAGCGCTCAGGTTGTCGATCATAGCTTGTTGAAGGTTCAAGCTACGACCCTCGAGGCTCCAGTTTTGATTTAGTGGCTGCAACCTGGAGGGATTTTAATTTTTTTGGGATGCGATACAGAGATGGAAGAATCACCCCGGGTGGGGTTTGAACCCACGCTCTCTGGTATTCTAGACTGGCACGCTACCAACTGCACCACCGGGAAGGTGGCAGGTAAACCCACTCAGGAGAGATTGATCCAACTCTGTGTTTTTTTTCAATTACGCTCATTCACTATCAATAGAAATAAATATGATACGCGAGGGCTTAGACATTCGAGGGAAAAACACATAGCAGAATATCGCAGTCGAAAAAAATCAGTCGTAAGGCCAATCAACATTGGAAATAGCACCAACACGTAAAATGATATTCAAAGATTAAAAGAGTGCCCAGCGTCCATACCAATTCTCTGTGGGGGGAGTGTCATCGGGAATTCTCTCACCGGCCCTTGAGAACAGCAGCAGTCTCGGTGACTGCCGAATGCCAGGAGGGAAAAGATTCCAAAGACGAGGGAACTGACTCTGGAAAGATCTCCGTCCATAGTCAAGTCGCGTCCTTGGAATTTTGACTTCCTGATCTCCTACATCTTCCCACTGAGGAGACTCGGAGTGGTACCTGGTGAACATTGCATCCAGGTAGCCAGGCTCTTCCATATGTACGATCTCGTACATTAAGAGGGCTGCAAAGTACATTCTCCGCGAATCAGTACGCAACCAACCCAAGCGCTCTCTATACGGGGTAGCAAGCTCGTCTCTCCTACCATCAAAAATGTATCTCACACATGAATGGCTTAGTCTCTGTCCCCGCGTCCTCAGTTTGTCAGTGGCGTCAAGGTACACGACCGCGCAGTAATCCAGGTGGGGTTGGACTAAGGTTTCAAATAGTCGAATTCGGAGAGTCTCGGTAGTGCATACCTCAATAAACCGCAAACTATGGAGGGCTCTGTTGTTTTTCTCAGTCACTTGATTGAGATGCGGTCTCCACGTCAGTTCGTTGTCTAATGTCACACCGAGACTTATGACCCTGTCACTGAATAGGACGAATACCCCATCCTGGATCTCAACACCGAGACGGTCCATACTTTGCCTATCTTTAACGTTCCTTTCGGAACTAAAAACGATTGCTTCGGTCTTGCCAGCGTTGAGACGCAGGACAGAATCCTCAGCCCACCGAGCAACAAGTCGTCCTATTTCTCCTAATCGAAAGATTCCCAACTGATCTTTCTCTCATCTACCTGCAGATAAATCTGTAGGTCATCCGCGTAACGAAAATGTTCCACCGACTTTCGATCTAGCAATCCGGGCAGGTCCTTGATATATAAGCTGAAGAATAAGAGGCCGAGAACAGAACCCTGTGGAACATCCAGATTTGTTGTGAATCAATCAGAACAGCCGGTTCCCGGAGTATTTCTTCGGGTGCGACCTTCTAAGTATGATTTTATCCACAGGAGAACCAATTTCGAGAAGCCCAGTTTACGAAGCTTACTCAAGAATTTAGTTGGAAGAATCGTGTCAGATGTCTTGCTGGAATCGGAGAGTAGCAGCAGCGTGATCTTCTTCCTGTCTATGCCTACTTGGTAAGCATCTGCAAGCGTTAGCAGCGCTGTCTGGGTAGTAAGGTGTTACTTGAAACCAGTTCGGAAGCGATATAGTAACTTACTACTTTCGAAATACTCCGTGATTTGGTCAGGGGCTTTTTTTTCCAGAACGTTGGAGAGGATGCATAGCAGCGCAACGGGACTAAAATCCGAGACCCATGATGGTTTTGCGGTCTTTCCCAATGCAATCAGCTGTGCTTGCTTCCAAGTCTCGGGAAGGATGCCTTGAGCGGAAGGGGAGTTGAAAATATATGGGAAAAGATCACAAGAGAGAAAAAGGGAGAGATAGAGAGAGAGAGATTGATTGATTGATTGTAGACTTCATTGAGAGCAGGGGGATATTCCCTCATTTAATCATAGAGCATTTCACAAATGAGAGATTGGTTGATATTAGAATATAAATGTGGTGAGGTACATTGAGTTCCGGTGTTGGCTTGGATTCAGATACAGTTGAATAACATTTCAAAAATCACACATCTTAATATGTTCAGTTTGAGTATCGATGGATATTTGGCATCGTCCGTGTGCGGGCGGCCGTCTCCATCTCAACCATGCTAATTCATGGGGGCTTGAGATGTTGGGGAAGTGTGGGGGGATGGGTTCGAGATGCTTTCTTTTGGCACGCAACCAATCTTGTTTGTCTCGAGTAGATAGGTGGATACGGAGGTTTTTTCTTTAGAAGACTTGGGGATGTATTTCCGAATCCGAGAGGGTGCCTCATTTAGAGTTCGAGCAGCTATGAGAGAGAGAGAGAGAGACTGGTTCAGAGCTTCCGTACGGGGCGCTCGGTACGTGAGGGAGGCTTTGTGACGGCGTTCAGATTGACGCAACGTTTGTTGATCACTTTCCAGTGAGAATCGAGGGCGCAAATACAGGGGGTAGCCGCTCTTGATGATCGTGAAGGGAAAAGAACCTATGAGATACTGCCTTCGTCTCTCGATGTCGAGCCAGCCGAGTGCAAGTCTATAAGGTGTTACGTGCGCGTTCCAAGGCATGTTCCCATGGACAAAGCGTACGCAGAGGTTTAGAAGCCTGTGAAGTTTGACGGTTTGTGCTCTGCTCAGACCAGTTAATACGGTCAAGGAAAACTCTAACTGAGGGAGCAGTAGACTCTGCGAAAGCTGTTGTCTCAAGGGTCGAGGGAGTGCGCGGCCGAGCTGACGCAAGGAGTAAAGGGAACCATGGATGCGCTTAGATATCTGATTGATCTGTAGATCTCAGTTCAATGAGGGAGTAATGGTGACTCCGAGTATCTTGATAGAGTAGGAGTATGAGAGAGGGACTCCGGAGATGGTGATGTGGGGAATCTGCGTGAGAACAATGCTCGAAAGATAAATGTAACTGCCGAGCAGGATAACCACAGTCTTACTTGGATCCAATTTCAGATCATTATCTTCTGCCCATTGCACGACAGCATGTGCATCTCTGGCGATGAGAGCAGTTTTGTGGTCAAGGTCTGGAGGAAGGGCGGGAATGTATACTTGGACATTGTCTGCAAAGATTTTGTAGCCAACATGGTTTAGAATTTTGGGTAGATCGTTGATGAATATCAAGAAAAGCAAAGGGCCCAAAACACTCCCCTGAAGCACCCCTGCATTGATAGGGAGCCATACTTCATGAGATCCATCCTCTCGTCTGAAAGCTTGGTCTCTTCCGCGCAAGTAGCTAGCAAACCAGCGTATGACACGGTCGGTGCATCCGAAGTGGCGAAGTTCATGAAGGAGCTTGTAGTGCGATATCGTGTCAAACGCTTTGGAGAAGTCGAACGAGATGAGAGCCGTGACCATACGCTGGTCAATAGCGTTGCGTACATCTTCGAGAAGACCCAGTAGACCAGTTTGGGGTGAGTGATGCTCATGGAATCCCGATTGATGAGGGTCAATCATGGAGTTTTTGGATGAATGGCCCGTGAGTTGCTTGTGAACGACTCATTCCAGGACTTTCGAGAGTTCTGGGGGTTGTGCTATAGGCCGGGTGTCTGAGGTACGGTCGTATACACAGGTCTATCAACTCCCGTGGAGGGGGGAGCGCCAGTTTTGTCAGCGCAAGTTTCACTTTCTCGCCACGTTCGAAGGGCGCTGCCTCCTCTGGAAACTTTGCGGGATCAGCTGACTGCTGCTGAGTCGCATCATGGCGGCTAGCTTCGCGCCGTGGATGTGGACACTCGTCTGCTGCGAGCGGTCAATAGCACGATCCTATAGACGGGTCCGCTCAAGTGCTCACTCAGGAAAAATTACTCTCTATCACCGGTTGCATTATTGGTAAAGTCGCAAGCAGTCGTCAAGAACAACTCGTCTTTTAGCCCAAATCTCAAGCCCTTGGAAGGCCACAGGTTTATATATGAGTTTTAGGGCTTAGAGTAGCAAAGATCGTAGTGGCTGTGCTGGCTAAAGCCCGGGCGGAAAATTTTTGCCGATCCGGGTTCAAATCCCGCCTCGGGCAAGTTTTTTTTACGAATTTTTGCAACTTTTTCTGCTCAATATCATGCATGATGAATTCATACAATAACCAACGGCACTCAAAATCCCATTAATTCAAAACTTTTCGCTGTTGGACTTACAAGGACGTAAGCTACTTTTATACGTTTTGGAGGTGAAGATTCAGAGAGAAAATACAGGCTAGAATTCTGACATGTGGTTCACATGTTCAAGATGAATTCCTCAAGGATTATCAGTGTTATGCCTCGTGGAGTCGACAACTGACATGAACTTGAAGAACTCATTCTCATAATTTGAAAATTCAGAAAAAAATCAATTTCGGTACGGAAAATGTAATGAAAATTTAATGATTTTCATGCAATTTTGCGATATTTGGGTGCTTGCAAAAGTGCATGAAATACGGTATGCACCTTGTTCATGAGGTTGCCCGCTTCTGGGCAACTATTTCGACCCTCGCCTGCGGCTCGGGCCGAAAACCAGTCGCCCAGCAGCGCACGACAACCTCACAAACTCGGTGCATAATGTACTATTCTCAACCATGTAGGGGTCTTCGAAATTTCCTAAAAACCCAAAAGCTCTTAAAAATTTGGTATTACTGGACTCTCAAAAGTTTTAAAAAAATATAATGTCATGTGCCGGTGTAAGCCCAACAGCGAAAAGTTTTAAATTAATGGGATTCTGAGTGCCGTTGTTTATTGTATGAATTTATCATGCATAATATCAAGCAGGAAGAGTTAAGAAAATGAATTTAAGAAAAAAAAACTTGCCCTAGGCGGGATTTGAACCCGGAATGGCAAAAATTTCCTGCCCGGGCTTTAGCCAGCACAGCCACTACGACCTCTGTTATACAAAGCCCTAAAACTCATATCTAAAGTTGTGGCTCTCCAGGGGCTTGAGATTTGGGTTGTAAGGTGAGTTGTTCTTGACGATTGCTTACGACTACCAATGCAACCGGTGATAGAGAGCAGAGCGGAGGGGTAGGCTCACACATGCTTGACATTTTCGCATCTGAGTGAGCAGACCTGTCTATAGGATCATGGGGTAGGCGAGCGGTGAGCGCGGCCTATGAGCCGCCTTTCCACCGATTTCAGCGCCACGCGGTGGACAATCTGGGAAGCCTAACCCATGACAATAGCGGACCTCCCCCCTCCACGGGAGTTGATAGACCTGTGTATACGACCGTGGTCTGAGGGCGACTTGGGTGAGGTGATTTTGGACAGGGGTATGATGAAAGACTTTTTCCATCCTGTTGGGAAGTAACCAGATGCCAAGGAGTTGTTGAAGACGAGAGAGAGAGAGAGAGAGAGAGAGAGAGAGAGAGAGAGAGGGAGGGAGAGGAGAAGAGATAGATAGATGGATAGATTTATCCTATATTCGCACAGAGGCGAAAAATGAATCATTTAGTAGAGAAATACAATACGCTTACAGATATATGTTTCACATAGAGTCATTTCGGCAAGGATGTGAGTAGAATCACGAGTGTGACTAGTCGTTCCGATCTTGAACTATCAATGAAGAAACGTATGATACGCGAGGGCTCAGACATTGAAAGAAAGAACACATAGCAAAATGTCGCAGTATAGGAATATCAATCGTAAGGCCGATGAGAATTGAAAATGGCACCAACACGTAAAATGATGTTGAGAGATTGAAAGAGTGCCCAGCATTCATACCAATTCTCTGTGGGGGGAGTGTCATCAGAAATTCTCTCACCGCACTCTTAGAACAGCAAGAGTTTCGGTAACTGCCGAATGCCAGGGGGGAGGAGATTCCAAAGACGAGCGCACTGACTCTGGAAAGATCTCCATTCATAGTCAAGTCGCGTCGTTGGAATTTTGACTTCCTGATCTCCCACATCTTCCCACTGAGGAGACTCGGAGTGGTACCTGGTGAACATTGCATCCAGGTAGCCAGGCTCTTCCATATGCACGATCTTGTACATTGAGAGGGCTGCAAAGTACATTCTTCGCGGATCAGTACGCAACCAACCCAAGCGCTCTGTATACGGGGTGACGTGCTCGTCTCTCCTAACACCAAAAATGTATCTCACACATGAATCGCTTAGTCTTCGTCCCCGCGTCCTCAGTTCGTCAGTGGCGTCAAGGTACACGACCGCGCAGTAGTCAAGGTGGGGTTGGACTAAGGTTTCGAATAGTCGAATTCGGAGAGTCTCGGTAGTGCATACCTCAATAGACCGCAAACTATGGAAGGCTTCGTTGACTTCTTCAGGCACTCGATCAAGATGCGATCTCCACGTCAGTTCGTTGTCCAATGTCATACCGAGACTCACAACCCTGTCACTGAATAGGACGAATATCCCATCCTGGATCTTAACATCGGCATGGTCCATACTTTGCAGATCTCGAACGTTCCTTTCGGAACTGAAAACGATCGCTCTACTCTCGCCAGCGTTAAGACGCAGGCCAGAATCCTCAGCTCACCCAGCAACAAGTTGCCCTAATTCTCCTAATCGAGCAATACCCTCCTTGATGTGCTTCTCATGTACGTGTAGATAGATTTGGAGATCGTCTGAGAAAGATAGATGGATAGATATCTGAGGGGTTCCACGTCAAATTTAGAACTTTTCTGCAACTATTTTTTCAAAATTCCCGAAGCATTCTTTTCGGTTCGAGATGTTGAAAGAGTATTCAAGAAATTTTTTCTGGGCCGAAAAATTTTTCTTCGCTATTGCTAGGCCTATATTGGTGATTTAAATTAATAATTTCAAATGATTGGAAAAACGAAAACTGTCCTCGTATTTCGCTCATAACTTTGAAACGGTCCGCCCAATCCCGACGATCAAAAAAGCACTGGGTAGGTCATTGGAAAAACTATCAAATTATTACTTGTAAGAATCAACTCGAGTCTTTCTGACTGCCCCAGAGATCGAAATAGCCGGAAATCGTACATTCGCTTGTAACTTGTTTGACGTATCAAGAAAAAACTCTCGAAAAATTTTTTTCCCTTTGTCTGGTTGTGTCCTAGCTGTCAAAGAAGTTTGGTCCAGTCTTTAGCACTTTGGTACCCACTAGAGCTTTTTTAAAACGCTCAAGAGCCTCGAAAATTACAAAAATCGTTTTTTTCTCCCTAAAAACTCTCTGAAATGGGACTGTAACCTGTTCCAACGTATTTGTTGGGTCATTTTACTCCAAAAATACCTTTTTTCAACTTTATTCGACCGTAAAAAGAAAACAAGTACGAGAAAAAGTAGGGCAAATTCCTTGAAAAGCAAATTTTTATTCGGAAAATGGAGTCTACTGCGCATGCGCGTGCTTGCAGGGCATTGTCAGTGATTCTGTTCAATAGCTGGAACGGTTACCTTCAAAATGAGCCCAGGTTGAGTCAATCCTATGCAGTAGAGTCGGAGGTACAGCTGTTTTAAAAATTTTAAAAATCCAAGGTACCAAATCCGTGAGCCCCGGGAGAGCTCGACGACCTTCCCAAGCTTCAAACGCGTGTATCTCCGATTCTACTGCATCAAATCAACCCCAGCTTGGCTCTTCATGAAGGTGATTGTTCAACTTATCGAGCAAAATTTCTCATAATGCTCTGTAAGTACACGCATGCGCAGTAGACTTCCATAAAATTGGTTCGAATGGAGGAAAAATTAGTTCTTACTTGGTCTAACGCGAGTTCCTCACAAACGCGCATGCTCGGAAAGCTCTGTAAGTGATTTCATTCGATAGTTGGTGAATTACCCGTTCGAATGACCCACGCCGGATTTGGATTTGATGTAGCAGGGTCGAATACACGCGCGTTTGAAAGGATTGAACCATATTAAGGTCTAAAGCAAATCGAGGTCCCTGGGTATCGAGGGAATAAAGTGCTCAGGAAGGATTTGAGAGAAATCTACACTAGACAGCTGATTTTTCGTCAATTTAGTGCCATGGTCAATTATATGCGCTCACCCACCAGTCTGTTCCGAAATAAATCACTTTGTCCGACAGCAACCTACTTTTATTCTCGCGGAAAGGCCTGCTCATCCTCAAGCCTCTTATCTCATCTTCAAGAGCCACTTGCGCTCTATCTGTAGTAGCTCAACGCTCATGGTTAACAATTCAAGTATTTTCATGATACGTAACAAAAAACAAATCACTTCGATCGCATGAGATATGGGACTATAGGAGGGCACTGCGCATGCACATTGTGCCCCTTCGCCAGGCTTGCCCTTCCCTTGCGCCCGTACCGTATCGCTGC
>JAPYYZ010001893.1:0-18806 GCA_030522705.1 Eretmocerus eremicus | reverse complement strand
TCGTGATAATTCCGACCCTCGCCTTCGGCTCGGGCCGGAAAATATCACTCGTTATGCGAATCCCAACTTTACCGCCCTTGTATCGTAATGTACTATTTTTGTAATTAGATTCAATGAAATCATTGGAGAACAGATATTTCACATAAAAAGGCCTATTGACCAGTTACAAAATGTATTCAACAGAAATCATTGCTTTACATCTGATTTTTCTGATTTTGTACAGAAAACCAGCCTCATTTTGTAATAATATGAGGCACGGAACGGGGGGCGGGGGGCTTGGGGCGCAGGGAGGGGTCCAGGGGGCGAAGCCCCTGCCGGGGGAGCCCCCCGACTGAAAAAAAGTTTTGAAGAATGTATCAGAAAAATTCTCTTCATATCTATGCCGAACGCATTTTGTAGTGATATTTTTACGCAGAGATTCATTCTCACCCATTGAAGAGACTCAATTCCTACGAATAATTTTGACTTCGCGCACAAAAGAAAAATGTAAGTGATTCTTTCAAAACTTTAGAATTTGATGTTCGTCGACCATTTTCAAGCAATGATGAGTCAGCCCAATCTAACTGTAGGATAGTTTGATGCTCATCACCACCAACATACAGGGATCGTTTGGGAAGATGACAGATGCCTTTTTCAACGCTTTACGCGCGATTATATGCCCAAAATTGCACTTTTTTGCATGTCTGCAAAAAATGCATCTGCAATCGAATATTTAAAATGCCACAAAATTTGACCCAATGGGCATCTTTGACCCGCAAATTCCAGTATTTTGAGAGGATTTGGAGAGGACCCATATAAGTCACAATGAATCGTCAAATGATGACATTTCACGGAATGTGCAGTAAAGTCAAGCTCGACGGAACGTGGAATAATGAAATGACCGCACGGAAATGAGGACGAACATGGCCCGAAAATTTCATTACCGCACGCTGAGCCGTGCGGTAATGACTTTATCGCACTCTGCGCATCTTCGAGTGTGCGGTAAAGACTTTCCGCATTACATTCCGCACGAGTATCAGGCATCGAAAGTTTACTTTCCGCACAACTCTACGCACGGAGTTGCATAATAGTACATCACGATACAAGGGCGGTTAAGTTAGTATTTGCATAACGAGTGATAATTCCAACTTCCCCGGCCGTGTATCGTATACTATTTTTTCACGATCCGTGGGGAAAAGTCAAAAATCCGTGTGGAAAATGCACTTTCACGCACGGAATGTGGAAAAATAAAATTATATTACATAGTTGCTTAACTACACCGTGGCAGAAGCGTCAATTCCTCGGCTGAATCTAGGAGGGAAATTCAGAGAGTGAGTGGAAGTAGGAATGTACTTATTTTACGGAGAAAGTTTGAACTTACTTTCGCCAAGGGGAGAGACACAGAGTAGGCAGACCGGGGGGGCTGGCACAAGTGACGGTGGTCTAGTGAGAAGTGCAAATGCGACTCCGTCTGCCATCCCTATATACGCCACCCCCGGCGAACTTCCCGCAAGCGATGGTGGCCGCGAGAGAACCAGGCTGTGGTATCAGGAGAGTGCGAGGAGCGCAGAGGTGGCATGGGGAGCCAGCCGGTGTGGCAGAGGTCTGAGGCACCGCAGCACATTGGGGAAAAAGGTTCGTTTTAGGCAAAATTCAGCGTTACGCGAATTCTGACTCGATCGAGATAATTCGAACGGTATCCTCTTTGTTTTCCCTTGTTCTACATGATGTCATTGCGGATTTTTTGATCAAACTGAGTATAATGGGTCAAAAATAGAGGTGAAATCAACTTTCCTCGTTTTCTATCGTTTTTTCCATCATTCTCCAATCAGAACTGACGAGAAAATGGTCGGGAAACATTCCAATCCCTGTGAAATTTTTATATTAGATGTCTCAACGACAAATCCCATATTCCAAAAAGGCGCCAGACGCGCGGGGAATTTTCGAGACACGAAAATCCGAATTTAGAAATATCAGATCCAGCCCGTAATACGCGTAAAAGATTGATGAGTTGACTTTGCTCGAGTAAATTTCTACATGACTCAATCTAGACCAGAATTGGATGAGCTACTCACTCAAGGGTCCCGAACAAATGACGGAAGCTTTCCAAAAGATATGAGGGACCTGGAAGAAGCAGTGGGCTGTGCATCAGGTGTACTGAAACAGGCTTCCTTGGGTATTTTCCTGGGTATTTTCCAGCATCTCGCAGCTCTGCACGAACGGGGAATGGCTTGAGTGTAAATGCAAATATACATGTCTTACTAGAACTCATCGTCCACATTCAATTGGGAAGTTGTTTGAACATTAAAATATCACCAGAAGTCCCTAGGCGAGTGAAATTACCAGAGCCTGCATATCTATTCTGGGAGTTCTCTGCGGCGAGTCGGGATCAAAATAAAATTTTATGACTGTGGAAATTGGTTACTCAAGTTCAATGAGGATCGAGGGTTGGTAATTGAGTGTGATCTTGGGAAAATCGCTCAATTGAATGACTCGTACTTTGCATATTCTGGATAAAATTGGGATGATTTCGGGAATTCTTCGATTCCAGAAAATTAATTCTGATCGTAACTCGGAAAATAACGATCTTATCGCATTCCATTCCAGATGAAAAAGATGCATCTCCCTGAGCTCTATTCTCTCGCCTCCGGGCGGAATATCGCTATCAGAATGCATGCTTTTTGAGTTATATGAATTATTTCAAAAAATTCCGTACACCCAAATTCTGTTAGTTATCATGATTCAAGTGTTTCAAAGGTTAAACACCTGCTGTTTAACTCAAGAATGCTCAGCTACTAAAAATGGTTACCGTTACAACTCCTCGAGATATCTAGGGGGTCTACAAGTATCATGAGTGAAGAGGACTTACCCTCATTATGAGTCCAGATCACTCAAATCAAATTATGGAAAAGGAGGATTTCTGATCTATTCCCTTATTCGAACCCGATTGAAATGATTCCTTAGCTGGGAGCAAACTTAATTCTGAATGTTGAGTCATCTTTGGTTCGCCCTTTCAATAATTGAAAAATAGTTCTCGCTAATCTCGGTATCTAAAATTGGACTTCAGTCTTTGCTTGTTTCTTGTCAAAATCATAGAGCTGTATCTAATTGTAATATCTTCCTCAGGCACCTCACTGATTCCCGGAGAATTTCCTCGTCACATCCAGGCTATTGCCAATTGGAGCTCAATATCTGCTGTACTTTTTGTGGGAAAGACTTTGTTCGTTTATCCTTCGACCTACCACTATTTCAACGGATGGAGGCATTTGGTGAGGTCTTATCTTTAGGTGTGCAAAATGGACAAAATCATCGGATACTGATTCGCGCTTTTCTTCAGTAATGGGTTGAGTCAATTCTTGTCCAACAGGCAAGTGTACAGTACTGGTTGGACAGTTGTTGCTGTATCCGCATTAGCCGCTTCGGCTGTTGCAGGCTTGTGAACTTACTTCATTTCTTAACCCGCTGACTTTCCATATCCACATATGTGGACAAGCACGTTCTCCAATATTTCGTGATAACTTTTGTTATATGTGTCAGAAAAATCTGGGAGAATTCAGAAAATATTCTAGACATGAGAGAAGTATATTGCCACAAGAGCTGCTCCTGAATAATGTTTGGTTTTCGAGAAAAAAAATAAAAACTGAACATTTTTCGAGCTTGAAATGTTGTCATTTTCCCTACTTTTTACACTAGTTACGCATGTTTTTCAACTCGGGATAATCCTTCAAGAATCCGGAAGTAGGGTCGAAAGTGAGCGGGTTGAGGTTATTTAGCAATCCCAGGCAATATAATACAATAGTAGTATTCAAAATATTCTCATTCATTAAAAGGTTTAAATAAGGATACTCGAATGTTCTTCAAACCATGAAGTATACAAGGATAAAGAGCAACAATAGATTCTCAATCGACACCCTCTAATGATGCATCCATGAATTTTTTTTATAGATTGTCATGAATCGTGCTGTGAATGCTTCTGAATGGAATATCGCTTCTGATTCTTGGTGCATTCTATGTTCACATTCCGCAGTTGAATAAGCTATCTAAATCTTCAACTGCAGATCACATTTTCTAGTCTTTTCTTGAAGCAATCCTCTGAAGATCGGGTCGGTTGGGGTTGCATGAGTCGATAGTTCATAGTATCTGTTTCTTATCTCCAATAATTCTTTGGAACTCTGCTCATTCACCATGAGAGTGGCAATGTTCCTGATGTAGATTTGCCAATCTGGTTCGGCAACTTTGATTGCATTCTTATAGTCATGATGATCAACGACTGTAACTCCCCTGACTAAGAAATGTGATGGATAGACATTCCCCCTTGTAATGTAATAAAGGATCATAATCCTCACATTCTTGCGCAGAATAAAGGGTCGATGAGTTATGCCCGAATATTTTTCTTCATCAACAATTTGTGAACCCTTCTTCCGAGACTGTGGATACTCGATCTTTTGACTGAATTACGTATCACTAGAGACTCCCATGATTATTTTTCGAGCTCAAACAATTACATGAGATCCTCTACAATCTATTTGAATCATAGTAACTGAGTCTCTGATTGGGGAAAATCGTCGGTTTTATGAATGTTGATAAAGGAATGGAATAGATAAAGCGATTTTTTGGGACGTTTTTCGGTGAGAGTTAGATCACGCAACTCTATTTCTTATGAGCAATGGTGAGCAATGGAGATGAACAATACAATGTCAACAACTTCAGATGCATTACGATAAGACAATGAGAAGAATATTGTATTATTATGGAGAGGAACTTTCGGGCGATTTTGAGTGCTATGTGAAAATAGGTATAATTCGTGGATGGTGGGAGGTTAAAATGCATCTCCCTCCAAAACTGAGTATTGGGTTGGATGTAATGCGCGATATTCGAGGGTCACTTGAGATCCTGTTCAATCCAATCTCTTTGGAATCTTTGATAGTTTCAACCATATGCAAAACATTCCTGTAAGGAAGGAACTTTGTGAGAATATTCAACTTTCGTGAACATCAGTATGTATATATCATAATGAGATGGTCCGCAAATGATCATGAGGTTTGCTCATCTTGGGCACGAGATGATCAGTTTCAATTGTCTCCAGAGTCTTGGTGAATAGACGATTCAGGCTCAAATCGGCTGCCTGATTATGGATTTGAGATTGTTTTGATCTCTAGTTGTCATAGAAAAACTCCAAGAATAGATATTCAGACTTCGAGATTTCAGTCTGATCACTGAACGGCTCCCATATATCAGCATGAGATATAAGGAACATTATCTTCGCATTTGTCGAATTGATAACAATTCCCTACTTATTGGGGAAGGAATCATATGAACCACGGACATGATCAGAATGATTGTTGAAAAGAATGTAAACTAATTATCAAATCTAAGAAAGGAATCTGTATGTTAACATCGGACAGGCAGAGTGCATACCTGATGTGGGATCATTTGGGATCAGCTCGTCTCTGTAGCAGACTGAAGTCCAATTTCATATACCCGGATCAGCAAGAACTATTTTTTAATTATTGGAAGGGCGAACCAAGTTCACTCAACATTCAGAATTGAGTTTGCTCCCAGCTAAGGGATCATTCCAATCGGGGTCGAATGAGGGAATATATCAGGAATCCTACTTCTTCATGATTTGATTTGAGTGATCTGGACTTATAATGAGAGTAGGTCCTCTTCACTTATCATACTTGTAGACCCTCTAGATATCTTGAGAAGTTGTAACGGCAACCATTTTTCGTAGCTTAGCATTCTTGAGTGAAGCAGCAGGTGTTTAACCTTTGAAACGCTTGAATTATAATGACCAAGAGAATTTGAGTGTACGGAAATTTTTTTAAAATTTCTTATATAACTCAAAAAACATGCATTCTGATAGCAATATTTTGCCCAGAGGCGAGAGAATAGAGCTCAGGAAGATGCGTCTTTCTCATCTGGAATGAAATGCGATGAAATCAATATTTTTTGAGTTACGATCAGGATTAACGTTCTGGAATCGGAGAATCCCCAAAATCATCCCAAAATTATTCAAGTTATGCAAAGTACGAGTCATTCAATTGAGCAACTTTCCCAAGATCACACTTGATTACCAACCCTTAATCCTCATCAAACTTGAGTTACCAATTTCCACAGTCATAAGATCTTATTTTGATTCCCACTCGCCACAAAGAACTCCCAGAATAGATGTGCAGGCTCTGGTAATTTTACTCGCCTAGGGACTTCTGGTGATATCCTAGCGTCCAAATGACTTCCCAATTGGATGTGGACGATGATTTTCAGTGAGACATGTATGTTTGCATCTACACTCAAGCCAATCCACGTTCGTGCAGAGCTGCCAGATAATGGGAACTACCCAGGAAACTACCCAAAAAGGCCTGTTTCGGTATAACTGATGCACAGTCCACTGCTCAATCTAGGTCTCTCATATCTTTTGGGAAGCTTTCGTTATTTGTTCGGGACCCTTGAGGGAGTAGCTCATCCAATTTTGGTCTGAATTGAGTCATGTAGAAAATTTACTCGAGCAGAGTCAACTCATCAATTTTTCACACGTATTACGGGCTGAATTTGATATCCCAAAATTCGGATTTTCGTATCTCAAAAATTCCCTGCGCGTCTGGCACCTGCCCAGAATATGGGGAATTGTTGCTGAGACATCTATAATTAAAATTCCACAGTGATTGGATCGGTTCCCGACCATTTTCTCGTTCTTTCTAATTGGAGAATGATGGAAAAATGTCGAAAAACGAGAAAAGTTGACATAATCTCTATTTTTGACCCATGAAACTCAGTTTGATCAGAAAATTCGTAATGATATCATGTAGAACAAGGAAAAATGAAGAGAATCCCGTTTGAATCATCTCAATCGAGTCAGAATTCGCGTAACGCTGAATTTTGCCTTGAACGAACCTTTCCCCCCCCCCCCTTCCCACTGTGCGCAGGGGATCCCCGGAGCAGACAGAGTCCAACTCACAGTAGGCGACTGTCTCGCTCACACGCTCTCCTGCTACCGACGGCTCTGCGCGCTGGCTTTGAGTGTTAACGGAGTCGGGTATACCGTTGTGTACAGGTGTGGTGGTTTGCTGTGGGGGTTTGGCGCGTGTTCAGAGAGAGTTCGAATTTATCTAGAGCGACTCTTTATGATTGCTTGAGACCGTCGATATCAAATTGGCGGTTGATGTTGTCGCTATTCCAGTGAATCCGGAGCATCTCGGAGGACTTTCTCTTGAACTTGGCATTTTCTGAATCTAGCACCTCGACGCGGTCAAAATCAAGTTCATGGTGTGTGTTGCGACAATGTGTAGTAAGAGTCGATCGTTCGTCATCTCCCCTCACGCCTCGTCTGAGCTCCGCGATATGGTATTTGAGGCAGCGTGATGTTTGCCCAACGTAAATCTCACTGCAGTCTTCACAGGCAACTCGTTAGACTATTTCTTTCTTATTGGTGTCTGATAGCTGATCCTCTCCTAATTTGATCAGGCTGTCAAGTTCATTCGACAATCTGTATGTGGGGATTACATCGTTCCTCTGCAGTATTAGGTTGATGTTGGACGAAATGCCTTCGATGTATGGTAGGACCATTTTTGGAGCCCGAGCAATGGTCTTATCGCGGCTGTGTACATTTCTCGTGGGTGGCGTGGGCCAGAGAGGGTGCGTAATCGACTCTTGATGCATAATTCGATAAAAGATTCAGGATAGCTATTCGCTAAAAGGAAGGCTCCAATTCAGCTCGAATCGAGATCATGTAAAACATCATCTGAGAGCTTTATTGCCTCATCTACGAGATTGTAGATGACTGCTTCCTTAATCGATGTGGGATGGTGAGAGTGAGAATTTATATATCTACCTTAGAAAGTGTCTTCATGGAACCAATTGAAAGAGAGAGAATCATTATTGTTGCATGAAATGGATGTATCAAGGGACTTTATTTGATTCTTTTCTTCCATTTCAAGGTCAAATTTGAGGTACTGGTTGAAATTGTTGAAGGTGTCTAGAATATGTTGGATGGACTGTTTTCGGACGATGGGAAAGCAATCATCTACGTATCTTCTGTAGAAAAGAACATCGACTCCTAGGATCTCAAGACAACTGTCCTCAAGCTGCTCTGAAACTATATCAGCGAACCATGGGCTAGAGTTGTCACCCATAGGAGAGCCGATTTTCTGCCTACAAAATTGACTATTGGATTGAGAAGAGGTGGAATTTAGTGAGAAATCAATCCTATCTAGAAACTCTTGTAGGCCCAATGCTCTGCCGATTGTATCGCGTAAGAGGGGACATTTGTTTTTGACCCCAGAGATGATTGAATCCCTGCGTGAGTTGGTAAAAAGAGAGACTACGTCTAGTTTCATTAAGACTTAGCCAGCTGGGATGAGGAGAAATTCTAGCTGGGACTTGATTTCGTAGCTATTTTTTACAGAATATTTTGGGCGAGAGAAACGTTTGTTGGAGAGTGAGGAAGTAGATCTGTTGAATTGGGAGAAATGGTTGTTCATCGTAGCAACTATTATCCTGGCTGGAGAGTCTTTTCTGTGGATTTTTATCAGGCCATAGGCTCTGGATAGAGTGGTGTTTCTGACGTCTATGTTGACTTTCGGGAAAACGGAATCTGATTCGAATACGCCTTTCCCTTTGCTACACTTGACAGTGTGTAGCAAGGGACGGAAGATCGACCTTTGCTACACTCTGTTGCAACACACATCATGAACTTGATTTTGACCGCGTCGAGGTGCTAGATTCAGAGAACGCCAAGTTCAAGAGAGAGTTCTCTCAGATGCTCCATATTTACTGGTAGAGCGACAATATCTACCACAAACTTGATCTCGACGGTCGTAAGGAATCAAATAAAGTCGCTTTGGATAAATTCGAACTCTCTCTGAACCCGCGCCAAACCCCCCACCAAACCACCCCACCTGTACACAACAGTATACCCCACTCCAATGACACTCAAAGCCAGCGCGCAGAGCCGTCGGTAGCAGTAAAGTATGTGAGCGAGACAGTCGCCCACTGTGAGTTAGCCTCTGTCTGCTCCGGAGATCCCCCGCGCTGCCTTAGATCTCTGCTGCACCGGCTGGCTCCCCGTGCCATCTCTGCATGTCTCGCGCTCTCCTGATACCACAGCCTGGTTTTCTCGCGGCCATCATCGCGTGCGAAAAATTCGCCGGGGGTAGCGTATGTAGGGATGGCAGACGGAGTCGCATTCGCACTTGTTGCTAGGCTACCGTCACCTGTGCCAGCGCCTGCGGTCTGCATTTCCTGTGTCGCTCCCCTCGGCAAACGTAAGTTTGAATTTTCTCCTTAAAATAGGTACATTCCTACCTCCACTCAAACTCTGAATTTCTATCCTAGATTCCGCCAAGGAATTGACGCTCCTGCCACGGTGCAATTGAGCAACTATGTGAAATAATCATATCCCATCAGGTGAGTTCCACTGACTAGTCAAGTTTGAGACTTCTCAATATTTTCAATCAAATTATACCGAACCTCGTTTGAATCTTGTAGCCCTGAAGATGACAGCATGAAAGCTGTCAAAACGTCGGCATGAAGCCAATGGAAGCTAGTCCAAGAAACCCACGTATTGTCATTTTATCCAAGATATCTGAAATCGGACATACATTCAACCTCCATCAAAAGCTGTTCTTGTTCTTTATAGCCAAAATATGTGAGATATACATGGGTAGTTCTGAAGCAAGCTGGACAAAACCGTCACCAGGGGGTCGGGGAAAAATTCCAAAAAATTTTCCTGACAAAGTACTATATGAGAATAGTTGGAAAGAATTTTTTTCAGATTTTTCTCAACCCCCTGGTGGGCCCTAGGGCCCAAAAAACGCCCATTTTCGACCCTTCCTAAGCCTTTGTGTGAAGATTCATATCTCCGACCCAGGTGAAACTTTTGCGATGTGTGTCGGCGCATTCCTTTTGTTAACGCCTGTACTCTTGGGAAAGAATTCGTTCGGAGCGGAATCATCGAGTCAAGTGACTTCTAGGGGAAAATTACTGGGAGCGAGTTTCTGCGATTTTTGCGTCATCTTCTAGACGCTATAGCTCCAACTAGATGAAAGATAATGAAAATCTGAGGGGAAGGTTTCGTAGGTCTCTAAAATACCCACAATTTGCAGCCTTGACTAACTCGATATCCCATTTTTACGATGAACTATGGCCATTTGGAGTTGAGCATTTCAGTGAAAACGAGAAACTTCAAGGTTGGGTTTCCAAAAACGTCAATTTTTCTTTGTCACCAAACCTTTGAGAAAATGTTTCCCAAGGTGTAGACTCCCAGCCCAAAGAATTCGGCGATTGCCATTTCTCTCATTTCTTTTTCAAAAATGCCGAAAAATAGCAGTTCTCACGCATTTTCTCTGATTGAACGACATTTTCGGTGCGAGCGAATATTATGGGACGGAAACTGACGATACCGGGGCAATCAAATCGTCAGGTATATACATATTCGATTGAAGTGAATCGATACTCCTCTAATTCTTTTCCATAGACAATAAACGCGCTCGAAGCCACCGCGGCCTAGTGAATAAGGCCCCGGCTTCCACCACAGAGGGCCAGAGTTCGGAGCTCGGCCAGCACCAAAATGTGAATTCTCGTATGCAGCTTCTCGGTGGTTTCGGGGGTTCAGAAATCAGAAACCACCGGAAACTGTGGGTCCCGCAAAATAACATCGAAAGGAAGTTGAAAAGGCGTCCATAAAAAGAAGAAAATGAACGTGCTAAAATCGACCAACAAAATATGACTCTTCCTCCGCACGTAGTAACGATTCTAAAAATCAATGAAGAAATCTCAGTTCTTCGGTTAATTGATCATTCGTTTGTCCGTATTCTTGGTGAAGAGTCCAGATCACTTTTGGTCTTATGATGTACTCACACGCATCGCCTGTGGACGTCAGCTTGTGATCTTGACTCTTATACTGATGACTGATCAATATTTACAGCCTAATGAAATCTCAAAGGAGTTGGCTGAGAAATCTGACAATACCTCCAACTTCAATGCACTATTTCGTCACACTAGCACACTAGTCTGATGAACGTCCCGGTCGGAATGCAAACTCTTCATTCCGACAATGTTCCGTCAATGTACCACAATTGAAATCCCGCCAATACTCATGCAAGAGCAGAAGACAAAGCCAGATTAAAAGGAGGAGAAGAAGTCTAATGAGCGCTGTGGCCTTGACGTGCAACAATCACGACATCTTTCTGGTCACAACGAACTGACGCAGTTCAAGATCCGGACCACGAGTATTAGGGACATATGAATGCGCGAGTGATACTTGCAACAGGTGCCAGGGTCAATTTTATTGTTAGTCAACAACAACAAGTCGGTGACACGACTCGGCCCGCTGCCTAGGCTCAAGGCCACTCAGAGCACGTCGAGCGCAGCCCCGGGTCCACGGTTGGTTGATTGAGCTCTTCGTGGGCTGAGTAGAGCCCACCGCGGATCGGGTCTTGGTGCCCTAACTGCCCTAGCTATTCGACTGCTCCTCTTGCTAACATGGTTGCTTGGTGGGCAGAAATATTTTATTATCAAATCTGTTCACGAGCGAAGTAATGAGCTTTTCTTAGCCACTCGTGCATACTGCCTACTCAACAGAAATATTTCATCATGGAATTTATTTACAAAAGAAGCAAGGATGATATTTATAATTTTATATAATTTTTGCTGCTCAAAGACTTGAATTTCCACCTAGTAGGTACGTTCTCCATCCTCTACCTGGTGAATTCCTGATTCTGACTCATTCAATCCAACATGTTTCTTGTCTTTGTCAAACAGTTCCACCTGATGCTATTGAATCGCCTTGGCAGGTTTTGGCTTTCGATAATTGGAGAAAGAACTTCGAAACTCCAGGAAGGAACTAATGATTTGTTCTAAATGAAAGGAAGATCTCATTAGAGCAATAGGAAAGTACACACAAGCAATAAGGATACAACTTTTCTCACGATTATTTTTCTATGCTGACAGAGCTCTGTGACATTTGGAACTAGACAAGTGAGTTTTCGCTATTCAATATTCGTCATCAAATCCATTCTGCTCGGTGATTTCATTTGTGCATTCATAGCTGAATCCCGAAACTTCTCCCACTTGCAGTTTGTACTCTACAGGGTTTGATTGGAGTTTGGTGATGTAGCGAATATATCAGAGCAATCGTGGGAAAGCCGAAGTTAGAATGGATACAGAACGCTTCAATCATGCTGATCACTATGCTGATTCACGTGAACATCAGTATCTATCGTTGTGTTTTAATGAGAGAATATATATACTACTAGCTCAGGAACGGTCAATTTAATGGGGAAAAATGCGTAAAAATCACTATTTTTCGGCATTTTTGAAGACCAAAGAAAACGCCGAACCTCATGGGCTAAAAGTACACACTTTGGAAAACAGTTTCCTATAGGTTTGGTGAAAGAAAATTGACGTTTTTGGAAACCTAACCTCAAAGTTTCACGCTCTCACAAAAATGCTCAACTTTAAATGGCCATAGCTCATCGTTAAGATGGGATATCAAGTCATCTAAGGCCGCAAATTGTAGGTATTTTTAAGACCTACAAAATTCCTCTCTCGAAATCTAATTATCTTCCATCTAGTTGGAACTATAGCGTCTGGAAGATGACGCAGGGATCGCAAAAACTCGCTCCTAGTAATTTTACGCCTAGAAGTCACTAGACTCGATAATCCCACTCTGGACAAATCCATCCTCAAAAGTCTAGGCGTTCACAAGAGAAATGCGCCCACATACGTCTCAAAAGGTTCACCTGGGCCGAAGATATGGATTTTTTAAGAAAAGCTCGAAAAGGATCAAGAATGGACCTCTTTGGGCCCTAGGGCTCACCGGGGGGTTGGAAGAAATCTGAAAAGGATTTTTTTCAACTATTTCCACATAGTACTACGTGAAAAAAATTTCTTGGAATTTTTTCTAGACCCCCTGGTGACGGTTTTCTCCAGCTTGCTCCAGAACTACCCACATACTTTAGACATTCCACTAATGATGTTCTATGAAACTACCCTATATAATTTATCCATGAGTGGAAGCGAAACCCTTGGTGAATTGATGTTTCAAAGACAATTTCCTATCTCAGTATAGATCTGTTCACTCTAATTAGGAGTGGGGATGGAATTCTTGACAAATTATTCTTCCAATGCAATTTTCCTCTTCCAGTTCGCCTTTTGGCTGAATTAAACATAACTTTTCTCATTCTTGTTCCCTAGATCTGTTGATTGTGCATCGAAGATTCTACCTATGACCATCCATGAAATTAGTACATACGCTCTCTGTATGGGTGCCAACGAAATTCTTGCATAGTTGTTGTTTCTTTCCCATTCCATCCATCGAGTATACCTTTTCGACCCACAAAACAATGCTATTCTCAATCCTCTCGACATAATCAATCAGCTGTATGTCACTTATTCTACCAACGAAATCTCAAAAATTTGCCAAATACGGTTCATTTATAAGTGCGGACGAAGTTTTTGAAAAATTGTTGCTTCAGTCTCATATTCCTCTGGCTGTAGACCTCTTAGGGATATAAAACGAAGGTATTCTTGATCCTCTCGATGAGATCTATCAATTATTTGTGACACATTCCACCAACGACGATTCATAAATTTACCATATATGGTTTATTCATGAGCGCGGACGAAATTTCGGAAGAATGTTCTTCCAATCCGATTCCTCTTTTCGGGTATACCTCTCAGCTATATGAAACAAAGCCATTCTCATCCTCCTCTTCAAGATCTATTTACTGTATGTGACAGAGATCAGCAAGAACCCTCCATAAATTGACAACATCTCCCATATCGCGTATATTTCAGGTTATAGATTCCCAATCACGCAAGTATCGTATTCTTCCAAGCCATTTCTCAGAATTTCCATACCATGAAAGTATGATATTTTCCCATCATCATTCAAAAAGACGAAGAAGTATATTATGCCATTTTTCCATATTTTGCATCGATTGGTTGATGCAGACTCCTCGTTCAATAAATTTGAGGAAATATCCAAAAGTTATATGAATTTTTTTGTTGCAAAGAATTCCAAGGGGTTTAATGGAGAACCCGTATTGACCAATTGACTTAGAACATGGTGATTCCCAGTAATTGTCTTTTTAGTATCTCGAATGCTGACAGAGCAAGAGTATCACACTTTTATCATATGAAAATCCTTAGAAATACGATACTAATGAGATTAAAGAATCAAGTCGAAATATTTGCGATAGGGAAGGCCTAAAATTGACTCAGCTCTCGCTTCAATGATTCTCTGTGCGTCCTCGAAATTTTGAGAGCATTGTCCGGACTGTTCAAGGATCAAAGTGGTCAATCAAAAAGGAAACATATAAACTGTCTCAAAAAGACACGGGGGAAGAGCTGAAAAGAAAGATATGGTGTAATTTTATGGAGGGTCGTGGGTAAAATATGTGACGTACATTCGATAGATTTTGGCGAGAGGGACAAAGAAAGATCTGTTTCATATGGCCAAGAGGTATACTGGGGAGAGAACTGAGATAGAAACGTCGATTGAGGAAGAATCTTGTTCGAACAGATTGCTTAACTAGTGTCTAAATCTCATTCTCCTCTTCGAGTATACCTCTCAGCTACATGAAACGGAGCTCTCCCTGTTCCTCTCGCTGAGATCTATCGACCGTACGTCACATATCTCACCAATGACCCTTCATTCTTTTGTTGAGTATCATTCTTTTGTTCACCAGAACTCCTAAACGGTACGGGCGATCCTCTTGAAATTTTGAGGACTCATATGAAATAATCAAATGATTCGGGTCTCACTGCATCAAATCGAGCCAAATTTGACTCATTCCAAACAGAATCCCATTTCCATCAATTGGAGTGACTTGCAGAGCGCTACAAACAAACAAATGCGCAGGAGAATTTAGTTTCTGCATCGGAAAGTGATCTTGGAAAGATTTTCCATCAAGAATGACTATTTTCGGCTCTTGAGAGCCTTCAATAGCAAATATAGCAGTTCATATCGATTGAGGACTGATGACGTCACTCCGGGGTGGGGGAGGCGTCATCTTCAGGTTAAAGGAGGGGTGGAGTCAAGAACAAGGCCAGTGGTATCTGTTTTGTCTGCAGCCGCCATCTCGTACAGGAGATCGTCAAGCTCACTCACTCTTGCACACCTTATCGTATTTCGTAAATGTACAACCGTGGCTCGATCCGCATTGTGTCGCCGGGCGCGAAGCGCGAATCACTTTCATCTTTGCACTCTGGAGCACGTGCTCGTCCAAGAAGAGTAAAAAAATAGGCTGCTGGGCTCGCGGTGCGAGCCCTTCAATACGCCACGAATGTCCGGAGGGTGCATTGAACGAGATGCGATTTACGTATCACTCGTGCGGAAGATGAGCGGTATGTCACGGAGATAGCGTTCCAGTATTTCAATATTCGACACAAAAGGGACGCGGGCACGGCGTCTCCCCGCAAGGATTCTATTTATTGCCCTGATGTCAATGAGAGATGCCAAGCGCGCGTTTCGTTCTATTGCAGTTTTCTGAAACGTACCCGGCGGATTTCTTGAGAGGCGAGAGGCGCAACGCGAAAAGATGCGAGAGGCGCGTTCCGTCTGCACTAAGGTGGAGGGAAAGCGCGAGGAACGCGTTTTCTTGTCTCGAGCAATCTCGGAGCGCATCTGCGCAATTCTGGTAGAGACGTGAGCAGCGCGTTCCATTTACATCGCGGTTTTAGCGCGGCATTGCGCGCGACGCGGGAGGCGCGTTTCACTCATGCAAGGTTGGTCTTTCGGAGCAGGGTCGCGCGTCGGAGCATAACCCGCACGAGTCCCAGCTCCACATACATTCCATTCTTCGTTCGATGAGTTGAGGGGATCGGGGCCGCGACTAATTGCTTTGTTTGTATAGTTGAAGAGGGAAAAATGGCGTGTGCAACGCAGTTGCGCACGTCAAAACGGCCCCGAACTAGAAAACAATGAATTGTCGCGGTCGCGGGAGAATTTGACTGCAGAATTCATTTCGCGTTAGTTTCATTGAAAATTAGATTTTTACACATTGAGCCCGATAGGAGACTCTTAAAAACTTCGATGCTTACGTCGTGGGTCGCCGTCGGCTGCGTTGGTGGCGGCTGCTGCCGCATCGAGAGTCGTCGCCGGATGCGGACGCTGATGGACGGTCGCTGGTTCTTGGAGTTCCCGTCGAGGATCTCTGCATGGAGCTGTCCAGCCCCCTCGTAGATTTCGGCGCCTTCCATGCTCTTGTCCGCTGGTCGTCTCAGATGCGGTGGCGTGGCTGGTGTGCGTGGCACTAGGAGGTCGATTACGTCTTCGTCGTCGGAGTCCAACATTTTGCTGCGGGCGATTCTTTCCGGGTCGACGGCGGGGCTGCGGAGCACGGCGGCCGGGGCGTTGGCCATACTCGGCAACTCGTTGATCCACGCAGCAAGATCCCATTGCTGGACTCGGTCGTCGGCGATTACGTTCCGTGGTGTGATGAGTTCCACTTCGTCCAGCCTGGATTGTTCGGCGGATGAACTCCACCTCCTTGCGAGCTCCGCGGTGGGCGTCGTGGCGGCGTCGGTCGCCGCTCTCGAGTGTGGAGCGGGATAGCTGGCGTCCTCCGGGGCCCGCCGCTCCTGGTCGTGTTGCCCAAATAGGGCTTCGCTGCTGACGCCGTTTGAAGGCGTCTCGTCAGCGTCGGCGCGTCGTGATGATCCAGCGCGCATCCATGCAGCTTCCTTCCTCCTCGGTGAGGTCTTGGAGGTAGCCTCGCGCTTGGTCTCCTTCTTCGGGTTTGATGTCTGGCACGGCAGCGTGAGCAATTCACCCAGTTCCTCCTCTAGTAGTACTGCCCGTTGGTGTAATTCCTTCTCGCACGCCTCCTTTTTTTTCTTCTTCCTCCACTTTTGAAGTCTGAGATTGCCTCGTTGACGCCGTATCGCCGTCCGGGTCCACTTCACTAGCTCAACCCCGTCAGCCGGGTTCCGCGACGCTGAGGAGGTGGCGTGCGCGCGCCATGTTAGCGAGGGCCACTTCCATCACGCATTGCTTAGGTGAGGTTTCGCCCACTATGGTCACTTCGTCGTCTGTTGACTCGAGGTCGATCAGCGGTATCGATGGTGGCCGACGCCAGACTGACTCCAATTTTCGAGCGTCGCGGGCCCTTCGCTCGGCCCTGCTGCGGCGACGTAGGCGGGGCGACAATGCGGTGATTGGTCCGGGCTCTGCGCTTGGATCTTCTCCTGATCCATAGGCCGACGTCGGTGGTGTGTTCAGTTCTCCCTCTCGGTCTGATGCGAGGGCGGTGGTGGAGGTCGTCCCATCCGTCAGGTATCCTTCTTCGTCAGACGGCCGTGCGCCTCGTAGGCGCACGTCGGGGATGCAGATGAATGTGTCGTCTGCTGGTTCCTTGGCGGCGTTGCCATTCGCATGGTGCGGCAGCACTCGTGGCCCGGTCCCGGTCGGCGAGTGTCCACGCGCGTCGAGGTCGGACTGCGGTGACGGCCCCAGGAGGCTCGAGTCGAGCTGAGGGTCCGCCTGGCTTCGCAATTCGTCCAGCATGTTCTTCATTACGTGAAGGTGGGTACGTAGACTATCCTTGCAGTCAGATTCGACTTCTAACAAACCTTCTTGGAGGATCACCCTCCGTACGGCGTGGGGTCCGCCTCGTGGCAACCGCGACAGTGCCCCGGGCAGCGGGTGGCTGCATGGCTCAGGGCAGGGTTGAAGCGGCGCTGGGGCGAGGTTCGGGTCGCGCTGGGAGTCATAGCGACTCCACGACTCGATTGCGGCCTCGATGCCATGTAGAAGCACGGGGTACACGTCGGTCTCGTCCGAGGACGACGTGCCGGGTTCGTCATCCGATGAATCCTCCCGTGAAGCCGGCCACCATCCTCCGGGTGCTCCGTGTAGCCAGCGCCGCTCACCGGGTGCCGGCGGGCGCAAGGCTGAGGGACTATCGGCTTCCATGGCGTGAAGTATAGCTGCTGTTGCCGAGGGGGTGTCCGCCTTTTATACCCGTTCTATGGGCCCGTGAAACACCGTCGTCGCGTTTCGCCGCGGCAACGGCAGTACGAGTTCTACTCGCGCACCCGGCGGCTGCGGGGCTGCGTTTCCGTGTCCTCATACACTACTTACTGACTCATGGCCTTTTGGTATCGTAGTTCCGGCGTGGCCTGTCTCCGGAGCTTGTGGTCCCGTGTGGGCCATCTGCAGGGTGTGCGGACCCGTGAGCCACTCCGTCCCCGTGAGTCGGATCATTGCCGTACGTATGAACGGGCCGTCCGTCCAGGGGTCCTGAAGCTAGCTCAAGCAATTGAGCACAATCACAAACTAACTATGCCATCTTTTATTGCTTTCTTATTGCTAATTCATTGCCGCATTCAGAAATTCATTGCTCCACACCCGCACGAGATATGCATGTTTTCGCTAGCTTCCACCTGAAGCTAGCGGAAACATTCATTGCTCCGGCCCTACTGAACCGATCGTGACGTTTGAGGGCTCATCTCTCATTGCTCAATTTATTGCTCCTGATGCCGTTTCAAAAATTTTCCTAACCTCAATTCCGGCCGAGATATCCATGTTTCCGCTAGCTTCAGGACCTGAAGCTAGCGGAAACATAGATTGCTCTGGTTCTAATGAACCGATCGTGACGTTCGAGGGCTCATCTTTTATTGCTCAATTTATTGCTCCTGATCCTGTTCCAAAAATTTTCCGAACCTCAATCCCGGCCGAGATATCGATGTTTTCGCTAGCTTCAGGCCTGAAGCTAGCGAAAACTTAGATTGCTCCGGTTCTAATGAACCGATCGTGACGTTCGAGGGCTCATCTTTTATTGCTCAATTTATTGCTCCTGATCCCGTTCCGAAAATTTCCCTAA
>JAPYYZ010001892.1:0-18420 GCA_030522705.1 Eretmocerus eremicus | reverse complement strand
TTCTTCTCCTCATTAGAACTACATTCTGTATAAACACTGGGCAAGTACAAATATCTCATCAATCCGTAGAATCACCGTCTTAGAGTAAGTGTCACGGTTGCTTCCAGCCGAACCAAAGGGAGGGCCAATATCGATTCCGTAATGTCATCTCGTTCTTGGTGCCAATCGAACAATTGTGGGTGGCTCGCCCATTGGTAATGACTATTTTCACTGCGCACAATGCACCTTTCCAGCGCCAACCGTCTTCATTTCAAGACCTCGCCGTTCAATTTGGGATACTAATATAGTTCCTTATATATATATGATGATAATCGTAATTCTTTTCATCAAAACGTTGACGTTTGCCAAAAAATGAATTAGTATACGCTTGGATGAATGACCATACTAGTGAGTATCAGAAAAACAACTGTAGGAGCATCTATTATTGCACCAACAATCACAAGTTATGATAAGAACTCACAATGTTTCATTATGATTCAAATCTCGAGTTCCTGTCGCGATAAAGTGATGCTCTATAACTGAGCTCAACAATTGTATAATTACCGCTGAGACACACCTAATACTTCTTCTTTTCTCACCTTTTTTTTTTTTATATTTTGTTGCCCGCGTTCAACAAGCATTATACTAGTGCGTACTTTTGAGCAATTAGCCTTGACAAAACTCACATACGTGGAACATGGAAAAATCAGCATTTATTGAATTTTCGCTATAATCGAGACCTCCACGATTCGCTAACGTGAAATATTGTGGGTTTCATAAAATAAATATATATATATTTAATCGCTTGGAAGAGCTGCCAGTTGATCTCCATATTCAAACTCGAGTGAATGTTGGTTTTCCAGGACCACCAATGAAAAAAATGTGTCAAAGTGAAAAAGCTACTCCGACTAATTACAATGAGGATCCCCCGTCAGATCCTTTCTCTGTTATTTTTATTCCAACTTTCAGATCTGAGCACCAATCATTTCGTTGTCTCTGTTTGCTTTCAAACAAGAACTCGAATCGGGTATCGGATACTATTGTGTGTGAGTGAATTGTTGGCCCAAGAACAACTCATCTTTTAGACTCATATGGATTGGGAGAGCATTGTTATGACAGGTTATTTTTTCTTGATATTTATCTGTTATCTGTTGTTTTTCATTTATCTGTTCCGAGTGATGTGAGTGGTTCTGCCTAAACAACGGTCATCGATCTGAAACTCTTTGCGATATTTTCATATGGATGAAGAAGAATCGTACTTATGCATGCATAGAGAAATATGCAATTTTCTATTGCGAGTCTCTTGACAATTGTCATTCCAATCCTTTGAAATCCATCTAATTAAGAAAAGCCTCTTCTATGCCAGGTCTCCCAGGTTAGTTTGAATGAAATTGTATGAATTACATGGTGCTGCCTATTTCTTAATACTTTTATCAACACCTGCCGCAGTTGAATCGTAATAAGTAATGGCACTAGTAAATTAGATCCCAATTGCACTAGGCTCGAAAAAACAATTTCGAATAATGCCTGCAGGAGTCTTCCTTCTTAATCTGACAAAAACCAGACCTTTTTGCACTTTGCTTCACATAATTTTACAACTTTGTGGGATTTTTCACAATTTCTACATTATATTTTTCCCACGTAAAATTGGGATGGGGCCTCGCGCTCGATACATGCTTTTTTTCACTCATATACTCGGCAACGAGGCGTTATCGCGCCTCTTGATAAAGATTATACAATGCAAAATATTGTTCTGCAACCCAAACAGTCAGGGATCTAGAGCAATTCTCTTTCCACCCCTAAGTATGATTGAGCTATGTCATTTCTTGACTCCTTTCATCACTCACGATATAATCTAAATGATAAAAATTTACCACTTGACTGCTCAGCTAGAAGATGAGCATGTTTTGTTCAAGTTTATATGAACAATTTGAAATGTCCAAAGCCATTTTTCCATAAGAAACTCAACTTGATATCATAGTTCCATTCCTCAGTCTTATTGAGTTTGTCATGAGAGACTCTAAGAAATTTCCTGTGCCAGTGAAAACGGGATTTTGATCGTTACTTCTTTACGTAATCTTTATCCGAAAAAGATACCTGTTTCTCGTTGTTTAGCCAAGTAGACTAACTGGGACTGACGAAAAATGCATTTAATAAAGTGAACCCAAAATTTTTTGATTACAATTTGCTAACTACATTCCACAACATTGAACAATAGTCAATCATGATGCACATTTAAATATAGAGGAGATTCTTTTTCAAACACTAGTAATTTGAAATTCAAAACCATCAGTCTGTTAATAAGGGTAGCAGGAACCAGAATTTTTCATGGGATGCGATCAACTACGTGTAAATGCGACACCATGTGCTTGGAGAGAATCCATTCCTCATCTGATCAGGGGAGTACATATGAGATCCGTGCCAGAGACGGTTGTTGCATTTTATCAACAAAATGCCACGAAGCAAAAACCATCTCGTAGAAGAAAATGTGTTTACTACTCTCATACCTTGTTAGTGTATACCACTCCATCCCGAGATCAAGATAATAAATCCCATTACCTTGTGTAGTTGGAGGAAAACTATTATGTACATTATATACCCAAGTTATGATAAAATGAAGTTCAAGTGCTTCGCTACCACTGTCCAACCATAATCTGGATTTAAAAGGATGAAATTCATCCTTTTTTGACATTTTGTGCGTGGAAGTGGACTCTGCGCTCAATTTTGCAACTGATACTAAAGACACTTAAGAGAGTGGGTTTGGGGAGGTGAGCACTCAATAACGGAGGAGCCCAATATGTATAATTAACTGACATATATTCTCTCTACTCCGGAGTACATCGCTGGCAGTGGCGCGCAGCATACTACTGACTCGAACAGCGCGAAGTAACGACGAGCAGAGCCTGTAACTCGACAGCCTAGCCTTACCTTACGAACACTCTATATATTGAGTAACAGAAAATCTGATAAATGAATCAACTAATTTCAACAGCAACTTTCACTCACAAATTGTCAGAAATGAATAGTTCTACACAAGGGCGTAAAACCTATTTCTTGCACTCACCTGCGTCTCGGGCCAAAAACCCATCGCTCGGTTGTAAAAAAAGTTTTTACGCCCTTGTATCGAAACATACTATTCTCAGAAAATTGAGTAGAAACTTCTTTGTTCGATAAGCCAAAAGTTGATATTTCTGAAATTTAATTGATCTGGCTTTTGGTATAATCATCAGAATGATTTTGATATGGCTTATTCTCCCATTGAACCTTACCACCTACACTGGTCTTACATTTCAAGGGAAAAAAAATCGACGCCAGCTTCCCACAAGCTTTACAGGTGCTTCGTTTAGCAGAACCTTACACAAATACCAAAAACTAATTTCTTCCTCGATGAACAACAGATATGAATTTATGGTCTACAACTATTATTATGAGAAACTAGTGAATGAAGATAAACCCCAAATTACGAGTACAAATTAAAAAACCCAGAGATAGAGTGCTTTCTCGTTCCTCTCGTAAAAAAAACTCCTGATCGTTGTCACGGCTAGAGAAATATATTCCAAGAGTCGTTGAGATAGAGAGTGACATAAAGTACCCGGAACCGGGTTACATAT
This sequence comes from Eretmocerus eremicus, assembly GCA_030522705.1. NCBI lineage: Eukaryota > Metazoa > Arthropoda > Insecta > Hymenoptera > Aphelinidae > Eretmocerus > Eretmocerus eremicus. Next base: position 14,830 of record JAPYYZ010001892.1, on the reverse strand, counting down.
TGCGAAGCAGGATTGACGAAGTAGCGGCATGCGTAATCGTACATGTCGCATGATCGATTGAATTTGATATCCTCTTAATGATGTCAAATGAATTAGCCAAGTGTGGGTACCTGTTATGGGCGATTACATTCTCCACATTCATTCATATTTTCATTATCGCGAGGAAGGAGCATGTCCAATCGTCGAAATCTTCAGAAAACTTGAATCTAATTCACAAGATCCAGATACACTGCTGCAACATCAAATGAGAAAGTTATGGCGAGCCACAACGCACGATGCCATGAAATTCAATGTCTTATTTTATGTATTATTTCATCGCATATTCCAGATTAACGGTATCAATTATTATTTTATGTTTAACTCTACAAGTTATAGTGAGTAGAATCAACAATTTTGACCCTCTAACCGACCAGATCTAGAATCAAACGCCCACCACGAGTTTCTCGCGCTTCACCGCGTCTGGAACGATTTGGGACAATGTACAGAGTCGAAGGTTTAATCGAGTTGAAGTAGATTCGAAAAGAATGACACGTAAAACGTAAAAAAATACGCACGAGGATCGGCCTCGGCTCGCCGTTGCTGCAACATTCGACTTTTGTTGTATAGAAAAGGGCTGGAAAAGACGAGAAAGACCGAGCGCGAGACGAGAGAAAAACAATGCCGGGTACGGTGTATAAGGCGCGTGTACACCGCGTGCGTGTCTGGCAATGTACCTGCGCAAGGACGAAAGGTACGATTTTTGTCTCGAAAGTGAATGTACGTAAACCGGTTCGCAATCGCAAACAAGGAGCTCGGCAGAACACATCCCGCGGTGCTCGCTCAGCGGCTGCGACTCTTCAAAACGGTAGCACGTGCCCTCTCCTCGGTATATTTTTAGCTTGCCGATTATTTCTCTCCGGGACAACGAATGCAATTGCGAGGTATAATCATCGGCGAATTCATCGATTCGAAATGCAAAGGACACCCGAGCTTGTTCTACATTCCTTTATTGTGCCAGGCAACGAGCCTTATCCAGACCAAACGATCGTCGAATGCGTCTTACATGATGAAGGCGAGTTGCCCCGAAGGACTCAAAGTTTTACATGGTCTGCCTTGGCGATTTCAACGATCAATAAACGACGAAAACAGCAATTCTCGAATTTAATGCTTGCTGGGCGAATTTTATCGCGTAACGAGAACGCGAATGTGTTCCACCCATGCAAATCGCACGCATACGTGATTGAGCAACGCTGCATCAGCAATTCCTACGCGGTCACTCGTTTGCGAAATCTTCAACTTTTCCTCTTCGTGTACGTCCCCTCAAAAAGTTAACGTCAAATTGGAATCGATGGCCTTCTCGCTGAGGATTTCATCGAATGAAGTCGTAAAATATGATTTGTTGATGGAAAAAGAATCCAAACCGTGAATGCAGTTGACATCATTTTAAATCAATAAAGTAGTGATATCATTTTCTTTTTTCAGAATAATCTGGCTATCGCCGTCGCAAGCTGACTCAGATGATTGCGTAATCGCTTGAGCATTTCTGAAATCTATAGGAATCCCCAGTAGACCTTCACGTGTATTTTTTCTTACTTTGTTCATGCAAAAATGGCCTCAAATTGAATATCGAAAGGATATGAGGTAAGCAAACTCCCTTGATTCTCCATCCTTTTCCTCATCTCACCTGCATTCTAGGATTTTTTTCCTAAGGTACGCGGAAGACATATTAATTCCAATGTAACACAATTATGAATTGTTGAACAGAAAACGAGGAATATCCGTGAGCTGCCACATCGATTTGGGATCCATCGATAGACGCGTTTGCTAAAGAGATTGTGGTAATTATGATAGCTCCTTCAATCATTGGTCAGATAAGTGTATTCGATTTTGTATCGAAATTCGTGATCGCTGCAATCTAACACATGCAAGTGCCATGGTCTTCTCGCGCGTTTCTTCAATTTTTTTCAACGTTGGACCTGGAGAAATGAGGGGTCCTAGATCAAAAATCTCTTCTGTGTCCATTGTACTCAACATGATTATTTTGCCTTCTCTAATTTTTTGAATTGGCAAAATTCTTTCCAAAAAAGAATCACACAACTCCATTAGGGACTCATCATCCCTGAGATCATTTGAGTTCTTATATTAATACTTTCGAAAATCTCTTGTGGCAAATTACGAGAATCACACTGCTGGACATTTTTTCCGTGAAACTACAACAGCTGTTTCCGCGCGAAACAGTCAAGGTGCACTCAATTTCGTCCAGCCGTGTATAGGAAAACATAAAAATCACGCTTCTGTGCATTCTTCCCGCGATTTTACAATAATTTCATTTCCACTGATCAAAAAGAGATCTATAATGGCGCATTTTGGAGCTATACTCATAACCTCCCAAAAACTGGATCGACATTGAATATGATGATTACAAGACTCCCGCACTCACGGTATCATCAAACCGAACACACTTCCTCCACAGTTTGAAAACAACTAGTTCACCGCAAATCTAATATGACTTGGCTCGTAGACATCAGGGTCCAACACCCTTCGCCTTATTTTATAGTTTGAAATAAATTTTGATCTAATCTGAGGAAACCGTTATCGTATATCAAAGATACAGATACAAAGAGCTTAGGATCACTCTTGCTGGGGGCTAGATCGAATATTTTATGGTCTGCAGTAGAAAGAGATCGCAGAATACTAATAGTTTTGATATTTGATGTGCAATAGAACTCCATTTCATATAAAAATGGCATATTCCCAAGCAAATAGTGCCAAAAACTTCATTCCAACATCCAAATGTACATCAAAAATTATGCCCTGATTCAGTCTCTCGAATTACCAAAATTCACTTTGGTATAGATAAATGGGAAATACAAAACCGGCACCACAAGATAAATTCACTTTGGCAAACTCGACTACCAGCTCGTCCCCGATCGCACCCGTAGCCGACTTTCTCCACAGCCCAAAGTCACCCTCTCGAACGACGAGAATTCCCTCCAAGTACAAAACGGATAGTGTACGAGCTCCGTAGGAAAAGTGGCCGTTCAGAGCTCGCGAAGCGTCTTGGCGTTAATTTTCCGTGTCGGCGACTCTCGCATAGCGCTCCGGGACCAGTGCTCGCTCTTCCCTCCCTCTCTCTCTCTCGACTCCGCTCGCGGGAAACTCGAAAAGGGCAATTTGCACCGCTCCGGGAGGACGGATCGCCGGGGTTCCTTATTTATCGCCTCGCGAATTTTCGCTGCCGAGCCTCGCGGCACATATACTTAACGGCCCTCTCTCGATTGCTCACTCGCTCTCGCAGCATCCCTCAAAAAGTTGGACCCGTATAATCTCCGATTGGCGCCTAGACTCCCCCGGGAGCGTCTCTCTCTCTCCTCTCTCTCTTTCTCTGTACTACGTGAATTGCGTTGATACGGCTTCTGGGCGCGCGAGTGATTTAGGCCTCTTGGAATATCAAATTGAATGAGCAGGCCAAGTTGGACCATTCATAAGGCGCGAGAGAGACTTACCTTTACTCGGTTAGCACTTTTATCTATCCGCCGGTATTCCTCCATCCATCTTGCGTCGCGCGCCTCTATTCTCTTTTCTCTGGAGCTTTATAACCCCGAGCGAGCGAGCGAGGCCCTATATGAGCCCAAAGTTATATGTATATGTGTGCGCGAGCGGAGAGCCTTTATCTCTGGCACGCTCGCGTTTTATTGCGCCCTCCCGAGTGATGGAATTCCGATATGCATCTCTTTTGCATGGCTCTCCGCGAGTATTTCGAGATCGCTGGGCGATCTTCTCGCGGAAACCGAGCGCCAGTCGAGCATAAATGATGCGCCCCGCTGACTTCTCGGCTAATTGGATTTTTGAAAGAGCGAGAGTCCTCGTGTTCGCAGTCGGATTATGGATGAGGTGAGAGATCCCAACCGCGGATAAGTGTATAATTATTCTGCTACTCTTGCGCGAGTCACTGCGCTTGACATTATTACATCATGCACTCAGTTTTCGAATCTCTGCTTGTCAGTGCCACACTTACGCGTCATATCAAGGGCAGAAATCGTTCCATCAATCTATATTTACTCACGATCATACTTCATCGAAAGAAGATGAGAATAGTCACATCGGATTTCACAGCAATATCCTTTTTTGAACCCTATGAACTTTAGTCCGTGTGCTGAGTAGCATCATTTCATGATCTGTGAGAGAAATCTCAGACGTTCTTTTCGTACACCATAAAGTATTTGCGCGTTTTGACTTTTAGTGAAAATTAATGAATTCTAGCTGCAAAAAATAATATACGCTATGAGTAACTTTAGTATCTGGAAAATGCGTGCAAATGCGAGATTGAATAAGAGGAAGGATTAATGCGATTTCTCCTCAATGAACTTCATCATCATTTGCAAGCTCAAACAAAAACGCTTCGAAACAACGTTGTCACCGTTGCTATTATTTGATCTAGTATCGTTGAATGGTATTTGGAAGTCTGATCTGTACGTACGTTCAGCCAATCCTGCATTCACGGAACCACCGGGCTACTCTAGTATTTTATTCGGTTTCTACGGATTGCATTCACTCGAGTAAGCAAAATTCATCCATTTATGAAGTAGAAAAATATCGGCAGCATGTCATGTAAATGTTCGAATAGGATTTTACATCTCACCCCGCAATGGACCCATTCAATAACGAACAAATCCACAAAAACAACGCATATACCGTGCTGATGTTTCACTTGCTGATAGTACTCATCCGATTAAGATTCAATATTTTCTCAACAGAAACATACATTCACTATAAATATTAAATATTTAAGATATTGTGACTTCGGCCTGGGAATTGACAAACGGGATTCGTTTCAAAAGGTGTTTGAACGATATGAAAACAAGTTTCAAGTTCGACTCATTTTTTTGGTCGGGAACAGTAATGAAAATGACGATGAAGAGGAATACAGTTAATACACGGAACAAAGAACGGTGATTTATCCTCCACAGTATGAGAGCAATGAGCTGCCCAATTCAAGGTCAGGGAAGCCTTCAATGTTGGCGGCGTAAGAACTTGTAGGACTGGTATAGTGCCGCAGTTCTCGCAAACAGGCTCTTTGTGTGAGTGGTTCTTTTGCCTCTGTGTGTATATCGTGATCAGATCGATAATTGCGAATTCAATCGAATACATCAATTTGTTTTTTGATCTCAGATCTTCTGGAATTCATTAATTCGATGTTGTTGAGTGGACATTGAAAGAAAAATGAGTGGTGAGAAGCCACAGATCATATTTTCATAAAACAGTTAACGTCTTGTGACAAAAGCAAAATGAATATACTTTTATCCTCAACTATCAATCATTCTCCGCATCAACTTCAATACGTTTTATCTAACCAGATACTGAAAGCATAAAAATGATTCCCAAACTCGTGAATATTGAGGTTTTGTCTCTTTTTTTCGCACAACTTGCAAAAACCATTCATTAGATTTTCTCCTCGAATTTGAAAACACGGATTTCAGGAAACAAAACTGAGGGTAACTCGTTTCCTCAATTCATCGACTGTCAGTCAAAATTTTGTTTTCGGATCGAATTCAGGCCCTTACCCCCAATTTATTGATTTCTATTAATAACCATCATTTTACAAATCAATAAATTGTTTTGAAATAAGTCATTACAGTCTTTACTTTTTAGATTCCACCCATTCTTTAAAAAAGACATTTGATTCGGAACAATTGTAGAATCCTCTCGCTTCAATTAATGAATTTTCCTCTACTTTCTTAATTTTTCCTTACGAATTTACAATAAAAAATCTTAACATAAAGGTATAAAATGGGCAATTATTCAGTTTCTTGCATAATTCTGATTCAAGGCTGTTTTTGGTTTCTGGTGCTCCAGTTGTCCAAGTAATATCTGTACTTACTAACAAGAAGAGGATCCGACCTCCGAGAGTCCAATCTTGTTGGAAATTTTTTTGCGCATTGTTTAAACCAAAAAAAAATACCCGTTTTTTTGTCTAGTCCAATGGGTCTCCTCTCCAAGAGTACAGACAGAAACATTCACATTGCCTTTATAGGCCTATTTTAAAAAACTGTATATATTAAGTATACTTTTGCAATGTTAAAGTTCCTGTCTGTATCTTTTAAGGGCAGGCGCCTTTGACGAAACAAAAAAATACGGGTATCTTTTTTTAATTCAAAGAATATGTAAAAAAATCCAGCAAGATCGGGCTCTCTCCTTGTAAGTGAAAAAGCTCAAATCTGATAGTGAGAAATCATACTTTTTCTCTTTCCACTAATATACTCTCATAATAGTAGGTAATTCGGGATTCAGGTGTTTTTGTATTTTTTTAAATATTCTCCTAAAGAGTTCATAATGAGGAATGGAGGGAACAATGAATGTATTCTATTCACACCCGGTAGATTGACCGACTCAGAACACTTATTTATAAAAATTGAGGCAGAATTTGAGAAGAAATCATTGTAATCCTCGAAGCATTTTTTGACACTATGTACAAGCAAGTTGCATTTGCGCACGGATTGGTAATGTAACATAACGTAATGTAATGTAACGGATTGGTGAATCCCTGAAAAATTCCCCAAACATTTAGTTCGATACGCAGGTAAAGGGCCAAATTTTCACCCTTGTATCAAAATATATTATTGTGCGAATGCATCATGAAATCAGTCTAGGATTCGCGATAAAAATCTTAACTGATGAATGATATTGCTTTGATAAACTGCAAATCTTTTTCAACAGTATACTTTTCTAATCATTATTCTCTCAATTACTCCCAATATCACGACAAACTCAAAGAGTGCGATTTTTTCCTGTCGGAGCTGAAGGTCATACCTTTAATTGAACCCTACATCCACGGTGAACGAATTCTCAGTGCTCTCTATTGGTACTCCATAAGAGACTTTCTTTCTCAAATTATCCTAATATTTCTCCACTCCGATGGGGGCACGACCAATGTCGAGGGCTGAGAGCTTCTATTTGTTTGAATAAGGACGACTTTTATTGCTTTATGAAAATCTGTCCCCTCTCAGCTACTTGCAAAATGAGAGGATGCCGCAATACTATTACTTTTGCATATTCACCAACACAACTGACTTTTCACATTTTTCTCATGCCTTCTGTGTATCGCAGATCTGGAAAGTCACACGAGTCTCAGAATCAGCGATGCTCACGGTATCTCAAATATTTATCAAGAATTTTGAAAAGTCGGTAATCCTGGTATTCAATATACTTTTGAATTTTATCGCGCGTATCACGACCTTAATCATATTTGAACTTCATAATACTACTTTAACATATCTGTTGCTCTGGTGATCAATGAAGCCTCAAACGTCCTAGGAATGATGGTAGCTGATGAACAATCCTAGAACCATATTTACCTCGAAGAAAATTGGATCGAATCATAAATTAACGTGATAGTGCTGTTTAGTGACACTAATCGAGAAATAGCTAGTCGTTAAAAATGAAAAAGAGGAGGGTACTGGTAGAAAATTCAAATTTCTAGTACTTGGAACCACTTTACTTGAAAATAGGACAGGATTTTGATCTAGCATCGAATGTAACCTCAGGAAGATGGATTTTGACGATCAATTCAAGCTCACAGTACTTGAAATCCTTACAATGCAAAAGTCGAGATCGTCTCTGACACTCGGACTGTCGCTCAAAAAACAAGCTACACCGCAATGGCAAAGCTCTCCCAACGACCCACCAAGGGAACAACGTTCCGCCGAGAAAATTGCAGGAACGCAGTCATTAGAAACGATCAACCTCAATCACTCGCCGGTCGCTCTCGGGCCCCGCGATCTCACCCTCGATCATCTTCCTCCAGTAATTTCCTCGCGCGATTCCCCCTCTCGATCTCCACGTCGCCGTCCAGCTTCTCGCATAGAAACAAAGACACTTCTGCGTCCTCCCCCCCCCCCTCTCGGCTTTGCGATATCTCGAGAGGGTGACCTTGCGAGGAGGATCTCGGCGAGCCCTGGAAGCAAAATCCCACCGATCGAGTCTGATTTCCATGGCTCTCTCAAGCCCTATCCGACGCGCCTCCTCCGTGCAATCTCCGAGAACGCGTCGCGATGGTACAATTTCGCGAGAGGCATATATCTGCCCTACCGCGACGCCTCCGTCCTTGATTCCTTCCACGCGGTCTCTTTGCCCCTCGTGCCCACTACACCGCACCAGCTCGCGTCTCCCCCTTACTCCTGTACGGTATAAAAGCTCTTGGGTCGGTTTAGGGCGGCATCAGTCGATTCCCGATAGTCAGCTGCACTCGTCTCGCCATGTTCTGCAAACTGTTTGTCGTCTTCGCCGTGCTGGCCCTGGCCGCCGCCTCCCCGGCTCCGGCTCCAGCACCAGCACCGGCCCCAGCTCCAGCTCCGGCCCCGGAGGCCAAGCCCCTGATCCTGGCGGCGCCGGCCCTTGCCACCGCCTACCACGCACCAGCCGTAGCCTACACCGCCGGCTACGCACCGGCCATCTACCCGTCTGCCTACACCACCTACGCCGGAGCATACGGATACGGACCCTACCTCGCGGCCGGAGCCTACGCCTACCCTCGCCCTCTCTACCTGTAAGCTATCAGCTTCATCAACTCGTCACCGCTTCATCGTTTCGCACGCACATCGTCTTTGGATACTTTTTCCCCGTCGTCGGGTCGTCCGCTACGGAAGGGCTCTAGGCCCTTTGGAGTGACTTCTCGCACTTGAACTGGATCAACGAAACTTCTCGCTTCGAGAGCGAGCTAATTTGGCTATGGCGCTACAGAGCCCCGGCAGTGGGCCAGCGAATCTGGCCAGAGCTGATCTTCAAACGAATCACGCAACGCCTCCAGCTTCGTAACGTTGCCTTGTGAATTTTCGAAATTCCCTCATCATCAAACTGTTACTCATTTCATAATAAAATGCATCTTGTTTCAACGAATCGCTCCTTGTATTGATTGCGCCATCACCTCGAACCTCTATGTCTGTATACTTAAACATATTTTTGATATTGTGCCAGTAATTGTCTCATTGTTGAGACTCTCAATCAACTTCAATTATTGAATTTCCGTTAACACATATAGAGAGAAATTTTCAAAGCGTTGCGAAACTAGCAATTTTACTATGAAGGTATTGGAAAGACCCATGGTTGACAAGACCTTCATTCTCTCAGTCAAATCTGCTTTCTGTGGAGAATTCAGAAATACGAGAAGCCGAACTGGAAGGAACTTTCAGGCTACTGATTTTACCGAACTACAGATTCAGAACTATTCCAAATTCTCGCACAAAATCGTCTTGATTCAGAATGAAATCCCAGAAGAAACCGTTTTACAAAATTTCATGAACGTTAATTGGCTCGTTTGGAAGATATGTATTGCGATTCGTCTAATACCTAGATGGTCAAATCAACTCATTGGAAATTCCAGAAAATTGATCCTGGTTTCAAGGTGAATCTTCAGAAATATCTTTACAGAATTTCGAGCAGATCGATTGACCTCTTTCCAAGATACAGCCGTTGTAATAGCAAACATTTTGAATTTTCCAAAAAGTATCTAATTCTTATCATCATTATTCATCGCCGGTGATGAAAAATCTAAATCATCAGCAAAACACTTGTAAAATACTAGCAGTTCCTTACGTAAGTATTATGCATCATTAATTTATAGTAAGCTGTTTTCTTGTGTAGCGCCAAAAACAGTCGATTGACTTTGCAAGAACTTTGCACGATCCGTATCGAGATCCGCATTGATGAGAGACCATCACTCTACAAACATCAGTACTGTTATGCTCGAAATCTACGATTTGTGCGACTTGGATTCACAGTTACTGACCTTTAGGAACAAAATAGATGCCAAGAGCAAACCGCAATGACTAACATATAAGAGGTACATATGCGAAGAATCCAAGAAAGTTCGTTTGAGATTTCAATCGGACGTTTACGGTTTTAGAGAGTAGGTGGAGTCTTTAAGCTCACTCCTCCAAGATCACAAGGGTGGCGTAATTGAATACAGTGGCAAACTCAAATACACTCCGCTTATTTGAGCATTCATTCGACACTTGTGGTTCAAGCACGCACGAAAAAGACGGTGATTTTCCTTCATCCAATATTCAATATCTCAATATGTAGAAAGCAGATTGTTTCAATTCAACAACATCACGTCCTGGATATTCATGAAGAAAGTTGGCTCAATTGTCCAGACATGATTGTTGCGGGCCGAGTGACGACAGAAATATTATCATAAAAATTTTGGATTAACAAATTATGCAGTTTTCTTGGGATGACTTGCAACAAAACGATAAATGAAGTAAAGAAGCGGGTCAAATGCGAAGATATGAGATAGGTAAGAAAAGTAATTCACGGCATTCATTTGCAGCCTTCTGTAAAATTGTGCCAACATTATCAGAAGAAATGACTGTGTCTCAGACATGACAATAGAAGATCACCCATTGCCTAATATCGACAAAAGGAAATCCGATAAGCGGTGATTTATCCAGTAACAGACAGCATACGCAGTGCTGAGTGGAAGCGATGCAACATCTTATGAGATGAAAGCCCAATCGTGCCAAAGATGTAAATCAAGAATAATTACAGATATAACGAAGTTTAAATATCCACCTGCCCATAGAACCCCATAACGTAGACATAACGGAACCAGGGTACTATCCAATACATAGTAGGTGAACGTAGTATAGTCATATGCTCCTTCTTGGTGATAAGAGACCGGAGCTACTAGATGATGGGAAGCTAAGAGAATACGATGGCCGAGGACGGTCCTTATCAAAAAGTCCTGCATGATTCTATACAGATAATTCTGCAAGTAACTATGCATAAATTCCTACAGAACTACATCACAAGATCCGAGACAACAATCTGCACAATCTTCAGTTTGATTTCCCGTAGTCGATACAGATTTTTTTTCTATGTTGCACGAAAAAAGTGTACAGGTTCCTGCAGGACCTGATGTTCACGACTCTGCAGCAATGAATGCATGATATAATGCGGAGGATATCTCGCAACCACTAATGTTGATTAACACTATTGGCATCTATTTCTATTTGCTTGGGCTCCAATCGAACGATCAAGAAGATATAAAAGAATTGTTACGAATAAGTTTGCTTTTTGGTGAATTTTTTGGTCAAAAAGCTGGTACTGCTTGGAAGCATGATGCGTAGCTCAAATTATGGCAGAGGTGATATTCATGCAATCTGCTGGAATCGCATCCCATGATGATCACATATTTAGGTTTTGGAGTAGAATGGGCGGATCACATGTCATTGTGACTCTGTACATGCTCTGTACCCTACATTTCCAAAAGTTCAAGTCTAGTAAAGGATTATAAATCAACTAAATAAATTAAACGACTGCCGACCTGTTTTCATCCGAAAAATGGATTTTATAGAAGAAGAAAAGTATTATGTGAATGCCTTAATGAAATCTGAACTACACTTCATAAATATTTCACGAAAATTGTTGATTGCTTCAATATCCTATTTTTGAGTTTCCCAATCTGTAGATGACACTCAATCCATGAATGTCGATGAATAATATCATTCAAATGATCAGCTGTAACTTCAGTTGTCACTCTGTGTACAGCTGTCAATCAGCTATCACTCTAATATTTGTCAAAAATATTAAGTAATTTTCAGAAATTTCTAGATTTTGATCGTGACTATCCTTGGCCTGAAACTAGTATAATCCGTGATCATACATTTTTAGTCAGATATCTCGTGATATCAACGATCAGAGAGAGTAGATATATTGTGGAGATATGAGGTACAAAACAAAACAAATTCATTATATTCATCTGCAAAATTTAGTTTATTTCTCAAGAGTTTGTGTTAAAGCTTCACAAGACGAATGATTGCGTTGGAAAAGTAACATCGAGATATGGCGCATATTGCTCGAAATGGTATAGCGGGGATTGAACGATTGATGACGTACTGTGCACGGAAGAAGGAATAAGCGCGCGAACTTTGAAATCATCGGCTCTCAAATTGATACCAGCAGCAGCAGCAGCAGCGTAGTTGTACAGTTCATGAGACACGGATAGTTCACAAGACTTTGCAGTGCCGAAGACGTGGGCCAGGCTCACTCGTTGGGTATCTGCATAGTCGCTCAGTATCCGACGAGGAACGGGTAGGAACCACTGGCGAGGTATCCATACGGGTAAGGGTAAGCAGCGGCGGGGTAGGGGTAGGCGGGCGCGTAGATGCGGACCGCCGGCTGTATAGCTGGGTAGTGGGTGACCGACGAGGACGAGTAGGCGGTCGCAAGGGCCGGCGCCGAGGTCAGGATTATGGGCTTGGCCTCCGGGGCAGCTTCCGGGGCTGGTGCTGGAGCCGGAGCCGGCGAGGCGGCGGCCAGGGCCAGTACGGCGAAGACGACAAACAGTTTGCAGAACATGGCGAGACGAGTGCAGTTGACTATCGGGAATCGACTGATGCCGCCCTAAACCGACCCGCGAGCTTTTATACCGTACAGGAGAGTAAGGGGGAGATGCGCAGGGAATCAAGAACGAGATGTGTGGTACAGCATCTACGCGAGAGAAAGGAGCAATGCGAGCCCTGCGAGCCGTAGTCCCTTCTATCCTTTCTTCTGAAACAACTCTGGCATCGGCGAGCCGAGCGGAGAACCTGATTTACCCAGCGCAAAAATGAGAGTAAGTCTGCAAAACATCCGAGGTATACACCAGCGTGATACCGGCTATGGTGATACTCCACATTCTTTTGCGATGGATGGAGACATTTCAAGTTTTTGTCCATACTCGAGACAAACGCGTGATTTATAGAATTTCCCTTGTTCATGCCTTTTTCTTGATGGGGACTCAGGGCCCTCATCTTGTAGGCTTGGATACGAAAGGAATCTTGAAAAGTGTACCGAGGATCGGCCAAAGTCATTAGTAATTCCGAATTCGACTGACAATGAGTCACTTCAAAGGTGAAATGGACTAGTTAAGTTATATATTGGATTGGTGGTAGTATTTAAAAACTCGTGTTGAATTTGTCGAGGGCTTTTCCGTTACCTGTCCCAAAAAGTTAGTCCTAAATGATCGGTCGTGCAAAATGATATTTGCTCGGTAGTGTCACGTGGAAAATCGGACCACATCTCGCCCTGGCACCGAGAGTTTCGAATCATGCCCAACTCCATCTGCAAAACTTATTCAAGCTTGTGTCTATTTGATTAGCGTTGAACTAGACATCCAATCTGGGTATTGTATAACTCGGACATTTCATCCGACGAGCAACCAACTTTTGAGCTTCGTGTTTCCACAAATTGACGCTTCCATCTAACGTGTGGGTCAATATACAAGCCAAGATTATCTAACTACAATATAGAGCAGTCAGATAGTTTTGCAAACTCGACAAATTCTGGATGATGATGAGTAACTCTAAGTAAACCATTACACCCCACTCTCATCTTGATAAGTTTGGAACCTCGACATGGAAGTTTGAGAGAAAAGTTGACTCAAAATAAGCAAAGTTATCGAGCAAGAAACTCGAGCCAGTAAACAAGACAATAAGACTCAACTGCATAGACAAGCTCAATTTGACGACTCGATGCCAGCTCGACGATTCCCGCATGTGAATCTATCCAAGATTTCAATAGCTGCACCATTGCAAAACCCCGATTTTTGAACATAAAAACACTCTATGACTTATTTGGAATGGCTTCTACAGCCCTTGGGTCCCAGATCTCTTGCTTGACTGGTCCCAGATCTCCAGTTGTTTCTAGATTGGATTTTTAAAGCACTCGGACGCTCTCCGCACTGTTGCCTATTCAAGGTAGGACTACGGTAGTTTTGAGAGCAAGATCTATCAGGTATTAGGTACCATCAAGCCTGTCCTGGCTTGTTAACTTTTGTTGGTACTGACTCTCCGAATCTGGCAGAATTTTTTCCAAAGGTCTTCACCAGAATGGGTTGGGATTAACTTTTGGAAGATTTGAATGGATGTACACTGATTTCTCCAGTGAGCATCATGAAATTCAAGTCCCTGAAATAACTTAGAGCAGTCATTATCGCTGAAATAGCTAGTAGATCTACACTGACTTCTCCAGTGAGCTCAATTGGATTCTAATGACGAGTGCTTCCTTGAGTTATTTGAGTGTCTTGAATATATTCACCACTGAAATATACTTATTTAATGAAGCTCTCTAGAGAATTTAGTGTACACCCACCGGCTTGTCCAGTGAGTGTACTGGGATTTTAGAGACGAGGGCTCCCCAAGCCACTTGAGGTGCTAAAATTTTAGTGGGCTTACTTGAGAAATCAGTGGGTATGCACTGATACATTAAATGGGGAGCCATTAAAGATTCTCACTGATTCACACGGATATATTAGCTCTTATCATCTGTTCTAAATAGCCGAGAAATGCTGGAGGGTGTATTTCAGATGGTGTTCAACAACTTCTCCAGAGAATGCATAGAGAAGAACCCGTGAACGGATCCACCCCATTCCTCAAGCTCTTCCGATCACCAGCGCCGCAAGCTCCAAGAAGAATCCTTAATCCAGCGATAACTAGAATGAAAACATCAGTCTGTGGGACTCAACTCAAACTCCCCAACTCGAACATCGCTTATAGAATAGCGCAAGCTCTCCGAGGCTAATCACTCTTACTGCTCCCACAGCGATCAAGTTCGCGCGCGGGAGCAACGAACGTATAGCTCTACCCCCCGGGACAGGCGTATTCCCTTCGCAAACGGGTTGAGCAGGCGATCGGTAATAGGTATACCGGACGCGGCATCGGCATATATCGATCGTCGCGCGTGCGAAACGAGCCGGCGATCGATCATAATTAAAAGCCGCTACCAAGGTCAGAGTCATATCGGGTCCAGCGACCCTCGGCTCATCTGCCACCGAGCAACTTGCATTCCAGCCCTGCGGGCCTTTTTACCGACG
>JAPYYZ010001891.1:0-37606 GCA_030522705.1 Eretmocerus eremicus | reverse complement strand
TCACAAACCAACTACAAAGTTGGGTGCCAATAGAATACACCCTAGAAAATTTTGACCGCAACGATTTAAAGTCGCGGAGGCTTGTGCGAACCTCGGACGCAGAAGATCTCACTTTCCGCGGAATCACTCACACACGTCATTTTCCAGTGTTCCCGTCTTACTTCGTATCTTATTACACCATAACTCTTGCATATCTAATCAATTAATTTCAAAATCTTGCACTCTTTTTTTAAACGCCTATCTTGGAATTGCTGTCAATTTTGACGTCTCCCTTGCCATAAATTTCCAAGCCACGAATTTTTAAAGGAGTACCATTTCAGGAATCTAAAGTTCGCAAGATTACCTCTCATATCGTGTGTGAATTCTTCAATTTATGTTGACGGAACTTGAAAGATTTTCTCTAAACCTATCGTCCTTTGGTTGATCGATTGCGGTGCTGAAAATTTCTATTTGGTGCTTAATGTGAGCATTATGACACAGCTTTCTCACTCATACAACATAGCGAAGTATACGTGAGTGAATCTGTGCGCGAGATGAGAGAATAGCCGAGAGAATAGCAGATTGTACGAACGGCGGCAGGTGCGAGCTCTATGATGCATGCGTGTTGTGTTGCATCGCTGGTGGGAGAATCTCACGCACTTCCACACGCATTCCTTCACACGTAATACAAAGGCTGATATGCATGAGGCCCCCATAGATGTTTCTATGCAGGGACTCCCTTGGATGGCGCTGCGCCATCTCGTCCAAGCTTGTACATTCGCCATTCATTGGTTATGAAGATGATAGAATAAAAAAGTTATGGGAATAAGTAGCAATGAGAATAATTATCACTTAAAAGGGGAGGATCAAGGTTTCGGGTCACCAATCACCGCCAAAATTTTTTTCATTCTTATATTACCTGGAATATGATCTCCGTCACATGGATCTGCTGTCCAGAGATAAAGCTAACACCATCAACATTGCCCATACGGGCTTACGTTAGAAAGTTGTATAGATATACAGATATGCTTGCGATACTGAAGTTATTGGCTGTATTTTAGAACGTAGAGAGCCCATTTGACGGAGATACTTTGGGTTCTCCATACTCTAGGTGGTACAAGACTGTAAAAAAAAATTTAGCGAAGATTGGTGACCCGCAATCCAGGTCCTCCCCTTCTTAGTTCTGATATCGCTTTGAGAAAAAGAGTGGGTTGATATCAACCAGTATTATATTTTTCTATCCTTTCTTAGGTATCACGCATAGCAGAATCATCCAAAAATCACACCACGTCCGACTCAGCTTCAGACATCCTAGCAAAAATTCCATTGGACTTTTTGGAGTGGCTGTTCTCTAGGCCTGGAAGAACTCTGAAGCCAACAGCTGTGGTTGAGCACTCAACGCAGACTCTTGAAGGGCATGAATAGATGATCCTCTTACAAATGTCTATTACCTTCAAAATATGTACATTATCCTTAGCAGATACGTAGCTAGGGAGAAAAAATAATCTCCCTTTATATTTTTGACGATACATACGTAATGTTATGCCAAAGAAAAGCTTGTATTTCGTCATCGATTCCTATGTCCCCCATTTTATTTTGCTTTCTCAGAGAAGAAGCTTGCAGATTGATAATGTAGAATGAATTGCCGATTTTTCATTCTTCAGCACAGTTTTCCATAAATTCAGAGAAATTATAATCAGCGAATGTTTTCGAGGGTAGACTTTAGCTGGAGGCTAAGCGCAAAACTGGGAGATTTTTGTTCATTTGTATTTCGTACTTATAAAGAATGGAATCAGCGCACTCTAACCTAACCCGAAAGTCGTCAAGGTTCACTGGGATTCAAATACCAGGTATTTCATGGGGTCCTTTCCATTTTGAGATGAGTAATTTATTTCAAGGTTCGCGTAAAAGAAATTTCAACGGTGATCTTTCCTAAGTAATTTGGCAGTTATTTCGGAAAATTTACATGATTTTGAATTACAGACCAGAATGAGCCAAGAATCTCGTCCAGAACGGGAAAAATTCAAGATTTTGTTCAATAGTTTTCCAAGATTGACGAACGAGCAGCGCAAGTTGCAGGAACAAGGATAGGATGGCCGGTTTGTAAGTCGAATTAGTATTTGTAGAGAATTTGTGTACTGCAGGCCTTGCGCGGCAGTGGCTTTGGGACAAGAGAGCGATCCCCTCCTTCTAGAGCACTGCTGTGATAGCGAGCAATTAATATAATTTATTATTCGTCTGATCGATCATTGATACTCCACGGACTTGGCAATCTTGAGAATCGAAATAAACAGTAACACGAGGAGCTCGAGTGCAATTCTGGATTGGGGAGAAAAATGAATCGAAGGCGCACAAATTGGAGCATTTGCAAAGCCTCAAGGAAACTAGTTTGGAAATGAGAACCGATATTGGTCGATAGTGACCATGGTATCAGTGAAAATGCCTTCATCAACTATCACGTCGACCGTCGCATTTGCGAGGAGAATGACTATTTCATGGCCGGAACGTGAATGTGACTAAATAAATTCGTATGTAGAGTGGGTGAATATTCACTTCCTGCTTGCACAACTGCTCAGCCTTTCCAATTGCAATTAGTTCTCATCGATTGAGAAGAGAGAAGAACGACACATCTGAACGTGATAGAATGCGCATCAAACACGGAGTGCGCGCATCTGAGATCTTAGCTCATGCCTTCAATTGGGACAAATATCTTACAACAAATAAGCCCGTTGAAACATAATCGATTGATTTCGTCACTTCAAGTCCTGTACAGGGCTTATTTTACCATGACAAGGAGAAAAGTGAGAGCAAAATTAATTTTCTGATAGACCAATACATATGTCAACCATATATTCTGCTGTCACATCTTAAATACTGAGAATTACCCTCGATGAAGAATTTACGGAGTTCTTCGAGGCGGCTATATTGGGTACAGCAATTAAACATTCCACCGAGAGGGTTATTTAACATTTTAATCGAAAAGAGTTTACGCAGTAATTGTATTCTGACTTCCTTGAGCAGCTCGAACTGGCTATAACATTGTTCGAACTTTGTTCATGCAGCATTTTGTAGCGACAACTCTGTGGCGGTCAGACTCAAGGGTATAACTCCAATTTTCATGAAAATTGAGATAAGGGTACTATGGTCTTCTCTTCACCCTTTCTCATCACGTGCTTTACTTTTTAGACCGCAAAATCGTTTCGCTTGCTAAAAATGCAATCTGAAAAAAGACATAAGTCCACATTATAGACCTGGCAATTCATTGGTCAGGTACAAAGGCATAAGTGCACCATTTTAACTCAAAATTAAAAAAAATTCGTGGCAATTTGAGTCAATTAATTTCAATTTCCACCAATCAAAATCAAAGCAACATGTTGAGTTTGACAATCACTCAAATACGTAAAATTACAACATCTATAACTACGAAAATAGAACCATGCGAACATAACACATCAAAATATAATCAAATATGACACTCACGAGTAATACTATACTGTTTTGAACTTATCAATAATCAGAAATTATTCGCCTCGATGCTATATTTTCTGTCTCTTCGATCTCTCAAGCAAGACACTAACGATGGTTCATACATACACACACCGTTTCGTCTATCAAGTCATACTGTTCATTTTGGATTGAACTGAATTTATTTAGCCAGGTTACATAAAGTAACTATACATAAGTAAAGCATACCGCAGAGATGCTCACAGGCATCTGTACGCGGCTGACTTAACTCTAGGATAGACTAGGAACTAAAAACAACTTGAAAATAATATAATGAAAGTCAGAAAAATATAGAAATATACAAAGATAACAAAAGATATGCTACCCCGTTAGAGGCAAAAACTTATTCTAGTCGTAATGTTCGTATGTGTTTTTCGAGAATCTTTTTTCTATTATCAAGCCCAAGTTTGTTAAAATCGTGAGCAATGCAAGGGCAGGTTTAATCGACGGAACTACGGGCTTCTGCGCGATCATCACTTATTCAAGAAAGCAAGAGTGTCCATGTAGAAATTTTCAATTTGAGCCTTGATATGCTTGTCTAGCTGTAAAATTTGCCGAGCTATGGGCACCGCAAGTGGCAGACTGGGGGTGGATGTCTTAGAAGGCCGAATTGGCAAAATTGAACGAACTACGGGAGTATTCAGAGCAAGCTCTGATATAGCCAGAGCAATTGTTAACCAAAAGTGGCAGGCCAGGCTCACGCGGCTGATGGGATCCATCGGTCCGAAGAAATGTGAGCCGGTAGCGGAGCGCGGAAAATCTTCCCAATCCGGAGGATCGATGTTGGATCTCAATAGTTAGATGAACGTGCTGATGCAAAATTATCGAACGTAACTCACGAGTGAGGGTTGACGTAACACTTCAAGCAAACGAACTCGTTTGGGAGAATGGAAATCGTTACGAATTTAACCATGGTACTCTTGGGTCACAAAAACTGAGGCATGTTTTGTCAATTGCATTTTCGCTTTTCTCAAACTCACGAACTTTATCAATGTGCGAGCACGTACGCAATAGCCATCTCAACATTACATACACTTTTTTTTCAGTTTGCTACGTTCTTGACCAGGAGAATTTTCCTCTACCACTAGTTTCCATGGATGTGATGTTTTGAACTGCGTAGCTGTCTGTGCTCACGTGAATTAGCAAGGCAACATGAGAAACTGTCAGTGAGGGCGTTTTACGCAAGCCACCAATCAAGAGCTAAGATCCGGGTATCTTAGCTCTCTATTGGTAACTCATCCGCGCGCATTTTGCCGCATGTGCCCGCGTCCATCACCGAAGCTCCTGATTGGTTGGGCTTAAAGGTAACTAGAGCCACGTCACGGTCGAGTTTGGCAGTTGCCGCCCCCCTCGGATATTTAAGTAGGTGTCGGTTAACGGTCTTTGGATTAGTATCTCAAGATATTTTACCTACTGGAGAGGAATTTTTGCGAGCTCTCGTGTGAGTATCCTATGAGATCTTACCTATTGTGGAACAACATCTGGGAGCAATCACTTGAATTTTCAATATTAGTTTAACAGAAAAACTGTCTCATAAGCTCACTCGTCAACCGACAACAACCGGTGAGGCTATTCAATTTAATTAACCCTTAATTACCCACGTGGTACTTTTGGCACATCTAAAACTTATTCACGCTGATGGAGTGAAACCTTATTCCTCTACTTTTATCTCACTTAAAATGGCGCAAGATTTACAAAGTCATATATATATGCACGTGGGTAATTAAGGGTTAACTTTTTTTGCAATTCTTTACGCAAAATTGTAAAAAAAAGTAATTCCTCTACATCATTTGCAATGCGAGGAAAAATGCAGTAAAGACTTCTCGCACAGTTTTTCCATCCGCGCACTTGTGGATGTAACTTTTTGCACAGATGTAGAGTGTAATACTTCTTTCACGCAACATTCCGAAGTGTGACGTCACATGTTCGGTCCTAATCCGTCATTCTTGTTCCCACTTTTGTTCCCCGAGTCTTTTTGCATGGGCAGTGATTCATCTTATTACAATTTTGCGCACAGTTGCAAAATAGTAGATTACATCACTGAAGGCGGAAGGCGAGTTCGGGCCCTAGGACGTGTTGTCGACCGAGCGCAGCGAGGAAGACATGTCCTAAGGGCCCGAACGAGCTCTTACGCCGGAAGTGATGTGATATTTTTTACCACGAGAGCCGCGCAAAGGGGAGAAATGTCCGATTTTGAGGTTAGAGTAGTGAAAAATATCTTACGCAACACGTGCGAAAAGTTTCCGCAAGTAATATTCACGCACACTTTCAAACTTCTCGTAAACCTAGAAGAGTACATTTATGTATTTGCGCTACGTGGGTATGCGAGAAGTTTGAAAGTGTGCGTCTCGGTGTGCGTCAATGTAACTTTTCGCGCTCGTTTTGCAACTCGTGCGGACATTGTACTTTTCGCACTTGTTGCGTAATGGACTATTTTTGCTCCTGGTAGACTCAATTAGTGAATATGTCGTTTAATTATTAGGAGTGACATTGTGCCCGTATTGTACTCATAACTCCGAAATGGTTGGACCAACCGCATCTCTAAAAAAAGAATTTCAAAGGTGATTCAAGAACCTATCGATTGCTTGCTTGTAGAATATATTGCAAACAAACAAACAAAGATTACAATGCATAATAATTACATACAGCGCATAAAAAAATTTCTTTGCGATTATTTCGACCCTCGCCTGCGGCTCGGGCCGAAAACCAATCGCCCAGGAGCGCACGACAACCTCACAAACTCGGTGCATAATGTACTATTATATCTTTTTTCTATTTATTTCGTTGGGCTCTAGCTGTCAGAAAATTTTCAGATTGTCTTTCGTACTTTTGTGGCGTATAAAGTCTTTTTAGTACCCTAAGAACTCTCAAAAACCCCTTGAATGTCCCATTTTCCCCATTTAATTCTTCCACGAGGGGCTTCTAACGTATTCAAATGTATTTGCTGAAGCATTTCACATGGGAAATATTTTTCTTCGACTCTCTCTCTCTCTAACTGTAAAAGGTGGTCGAAACAGCGGAAAACCAATTTTAAAAGCTTGTCTTGAATCAGAAAATGAACTCTACAGTTTTTCAAATATTTTTTGCTTTCTCAAAAGAGGAAGCTTTGTAATCGCTGCAGCGGAAATGACCCCGTTGTACTCTTTCTTCTGCATTTTCTCCCACCCGTTTGTTCAAAACATAACCAAAGTTATGCATTTTTGATCCACTCGATGAGATCTTTCCATTGGTGAAACCCAATTTTTTCTACACCGCTCCGTAAAATTTCTGGAAATCGATTTAGGGGCGTATACCTCTGTGTGTGTATGTATGTGTGTACGTGTGTTCGACGTTTGTTCGCGAGAACTCCCACACCTTTCAATACTCCCAGATTTTGCAGTTTTTTTGGCACCACTAGCTCATGAGGTCAGTCCATTTCCATCTCTTAATCGTTAATACTTTTTGATTTACGAATTTTTGAACAAACGCCATCTCGTAACCTCAAAATTCATAAAATCCACATTTTATACATTAAATACGTCAAACTTCTCCAAAACTTCTTTTAAATCTAAAAATATTGATTCCAACTCGGTTGTACCCCCTGAATCTAATGCGATGCTCAAGAAAAAATTCAATTTTTCCTAATTTTACTTTAAAAAGTTAGAAGGTCGAAAAAAATTTATATCTTTTTTCCCCTCAAATTTCTATGGAGATTTGAAAAGAATTTTCCTTACCCACTTTGAACCATCCAATCTAAATTGATCCTGAAAAAATCTTTACAACCCTCCTTCATTCACTAAAAAATTAGAATTTCCAAATTCGTATGTTTTTCTTTTTTTTGGAAATTTTTTCGAACATGATCTCTCTATCTATTCTGCTTACTCAAAAGAGAAAGCCTTGTAGCGGCAACAGCGAAAATGACCCCTTTGCACTTTTTCTCCTGCATTTTTCTCCCATCCGTTTGGTCAAAACCTTATCAAAACAATGCAGTTTTGAATTACTTGACAAGATCTTTCCATTTGTGAAACGAATTTTTTTTTACACCACTCCATAAATTTTCTGATTTAGGGCCCTGTACCTCTGCGCGTATGTGTGTGTGCGTGTGTATGTGTGTTGTTCGAGTTTTTGTTTGCGAGAACTCCTACATCGTTCAACCGCTCACTCCCAATTTTGTTCACTCTTCCAGGCCCAATATCTCGTTAGGCCAGTCCACTTTCAGCTCTTAATCGTTGAGACTTTTTGATCTATCAATTTTCAAAGGAGCATAATTTTATAACTAAAAATTTATAAAATCTTAAAAATTTACGAGAATTATATTTAATTCGTTTTCATCTCCTAAATCCAATGCGATTCTCAAAAATTTTCTATCATCCCTCGTTTTCTTTGAAAAAATTAGAGATGTATGAATCCCTTCTTTTCCTCTAATTTCTTCAAACCTTCTTTTGAAAACTCCACAAAACTACTCTCAAGCCATTTTGATCCTTCAAACCACGAGCAACTCTCAAGAAACTTTAATAGTCCTCAGCTTTCTCTGAAAAATTTAGAAATGTTTAATTTAATTAACTTTTCCGTAATTTAACTCTTCGATTCATGGAATTTTGGGAAAATTATTTTTGGCCTTTATTTCAATGTGGCTTGAGATAAATGAACGGAATACCAATTATGATAATCTTAAGAAGGAGAATCTTAAAATTTGGTATTAGGAATCGATTTGAGAAAACGTTCCTCTAATCTCTTTTAGCAGCGTACTTAGTTGATAGCAAGTTAAGCAAGTACGATGGTCTTTAAAGTGCGACCCTTTAGATGTCGATTGATGGAGTAAAATCGGAGACATAGCCGCTATAAGATAAGAAACATTTCAAGGCCCCAAATCCATGAGCCCGAGAAAACTTGGACAATTCTTCCAAGTTTCCAACGCATATAAATATGCGTCTGAATAAGATAATAAGAACAGAAATGGAGATATCTCCAATTCTTTCATTAATCGACATCTCCAACCTGGGTATTGGCAGAACGTACCACTATTAGAAATTTTGAAGTGATCCGCACAAAGCTCTTGAAGTAATTCTGTCTATGGTGTAAAATGTGCACTGCAAATATATTATAATTGCTTTATAGTCGAGGTTATTGCAAGAACTTCCCGCGGATGCGATCCTTTCATAATGTTTCTCAGAATAGATTTTCTTCCGGCATAGATACCAAACTCAAACAGGTCACCCCGATTTCCTACAAATTTCTACCAAATATTCCGGTCGAAATTATCACACTAAAAATGATAGCGGACTACATCATCTACCTGGATCAAATAGTATACCATACCTGACCAAATTGATGGCCCCTACGTAGACTAATACTTTCCGGTATGTCTACGAAGAGCAATACACTTCGTTGTGCCCGCGAAGAAAGCACTCTCTTCCTATATTAGCCAAAGGATGACACTTTCCGCTGTTTTCAACGAAGAAAGAAAGCATCATTTGCGATCGGGGGAAGGAAGACATCTGTTTCACTTATTGGCAATAAAACACCATTCGCTTATCATGGAAGAATGCGTTGTGTAATACATATTTTATAACTCCCCAATTTTTCTCAGCCTATATTGGAATTGGTATGAATAATTCTGGAATTGGCTGAAATACTTCCAATTTCTTGAAGTCTTCTTGCAAGCCATGAATACATGAAATTTGAGAAAAGATTCTATTATTTCAATTTTATGCTCATAGAGAGAATCGCGACGCTAAAAAGTCACGTGAGTGAGAGTAGTATGAGTTATTAGCGGACTTACTCTTGTCTCATATGGCTTAGGACGAGAAAAGTTGATCTTGAACTGAACGTCTTTCTACCATTACAGGAGCATCGGAAAAAATGGGACTTTGGCTTGAACGTTTCGCCATGTTCTTGATTCTTATTCTAATATCCAAATGGGTGAGAAGTGAGGAAGGGCAACACTACTGTCAGAAGGACCTGTCAGATAAGCTTTTTCAACTATGCAAAGGCAATATATATCATGTGGTCCAAGGAGGTAATACACCCGTAACCGGTGAAGCTTGGAAACCCGGGACTCCGGGCATCGTTGAACGATGTTGTAAGGGAACCTGCACCGAATCTGATCTGATGGAGTATTGTGCATCTTCAAATTAATTGGAACTATCTCCTGTAACTACTCCTACAACACCAAATAAATCCTCACATGCAACAACTGGGTCTCCTGGAGTCATCTCCCCTACATCTTCTGCTCTAACATCTATATCACCCAAGAACACATCAGAGATAATGCCCTTTGAAATCTCCACAGAAATTCCACACCACTCGAAATAAATAATAAATTAGTTGACGATTATATCTTGTGATGCAATAAAACTATTTCATCGGAAAGCACTCGCTAAAGAATTGAGAAGAACTTCTTAACTTTCCTCAATAGAACGTCTGTATTTGTATCTAACTAGTCCCACAAAAATGCTCTGAATATTGGATATGGAAATTCTGGATTTTCATTCCAACAACCGCTGTTACTTTGAGTACCGAAGTTTGCAACATTCTAAAGAAGAGAATGATTTGTGAGGCTGCGCTCGTTGTCGAAAGTTATCCTCATAGGTTTCAGAACCAATTCTTTTTCCTCTAACGGTAAAAAAGAACAATAATCACTAACGGTAAGGAGCACTCCAGCATCTTTGAGGGCAATTTCATATCAAATCCGAAATTGTCATTCATTTGGGGAGATCATTGCTCCTGCGACCCACGGATTTTTGACTTTCAGTGAACGGGACATTCTTGGCAGGTTTCTCGAGTAATCTCTCGTGAACTACCGCATAAGAATATCTCGCGGATTTCTACAACTAATCCCATACGAAACTTGACGTGGAATTTCACGGCGAAAATCTACCGTGGCGTTTTGAGACTGCGCAACATCGTTCGAAATTCCCTTCTAAAATCTAATTTACTCCTCAATCACAACTACTTCTTGAGGGCCCCTGTCAATTTTGGGACTATAAAGATGAACATCTTCCACGTTTCAATCTCATAACCACTTGCTGTTTTTATATACATTATTTACTACTGTTTCCATTTTACTTCATATATATATTTCATCATTTTATTTTCAAATCCTGCACTCTCCTTATCAACGTCTATCTTGGAATTCCTGTCAATTTTTTCCCAAGCAACGGATTCGTAAGCGAGTGTCATTCTATGGACCTAAAGTTCGTAAGATTCCCTTTCATATCCCGAGTTTGAAACATGAGAGAATCCGTCTGGACCTGTTCTCCCTCGCCTGATAGATCGCGGTGCTCAAAGTTCCTATTTGATGCTGGTTCTGGAATCCTGCAATGATCCCGACTACAACAGCTGTCTGCAACACAGGTGCGCTGTCTGCTTGGTAATCAAATGGATATTATAGGAAAGTGGGGTAAAATAGGGCAAAGGGAGGAGAAGACGAATCTAATCCTATCGATGAATGAAATTTCTAGGCTAGTTAGAGGTTTGTACATGCAAAGCTTTTTGCAGATAATGTGCACAAAATATTGCACGCACAGACCTCTGAATAGTTTAGAAATATCGGCAATCGATAGGATTAGATTCATCTTCTCTTCCTTTTGCCATATTTTGCCCTACTTTCCTATAAAATACATCCAACTTTTAGCATCCTTAGTATTTTATCTCATATTGCGTAGATTATTATTTTTAGCAACAATTATCACGGATATAGGATGAGGGAATACTTACATGTACGGATACATCTCATTCCTAGATCCCATCAAAATGGAGACGGAACATGTAGTTGCCTAGATCAAAATTTCCTATCTGTCGAGATTCTACGCTAGCTCTGAATAATCTTTCAATAATAACTGCGCAATATTATTTGAATGAATTCTGACTCCATGTTTTGCAGTCAAACTCTACGTCACCCTATCCATGCTCAAGATCTCCCATATTGGGGGATGAGATTGATTGGTACGCCTCTAGCGGCGAACCATTCTTAGATAACACGCGTTTGATACTGACAGCACCACAGATGGCGGAATCGGCTCGGGAATCGGAACTGATTTCAACTCTAGAATTTAAGACGGCGTGTGACTCTTTCACATTTTTCCATCCAAAAGATACCGTCGTGAGTCTCGGGCAACAGAGCGAAATACCCTTCGCCAAGCTCTTGAACTCTGTGTAATCGCAGTTCCCGCGCAATTGAGGAAGTAATTTCGCAGCATCGAGGTCTCTAGGACCCTGATCGTGAAACATTCACGGCCCGCCAATTGAAAGATATGTAAATGAGCGTCGCGATGGTCTTAATGAGCTCGCAGCAGGCGGATGAAAAAAGAGCGGAGAGACGCGTCGTGGTCACCAGGGATTGCTCGAGACGCGAATCTTCCAAGGTCACGCACTACTCCTCGCACGTTGCAACTAAAAAGTGTATAGTCGCTCGAGCTACATCTCGGCATCTTATCTACACCTCAAATCCGAGCATAATTAGTGGATTAGCGCTGCGATGGCTTGCAGCGTAATTGCACCGCGCGCGGAAATTTGATTTTCAAAATCAAATTTCCTCCACGGATTTGGAGCAGCCAAACTTTCCACAAACCGAGACGTATCGCGCTACCACAACTCGCAAGCAGCGCGGCGCTGATTTTAACGAATCGAGCGTGCTGCTTCGCCGAGCTATACCCGCGAATAATCGCAACTTGGAGAGCGTTGCACACGTGAGAAACGAGTGCTAGTCACGCAGGCTTCATTAGAGCGCGGGCGAAATTCGCACATCGCTCGCGAGCACCGGGCCCGCCGCGGGCGCACTCTAATCAATCCCCAATTAAGAATTCTCTGCCGAATTTGATACAGCTCCACAAATCTCGCTCCCTCGCTCTCTCTTACTTTGCTACACACATCTCATTACTGGTACATATTTCTTCGCTCGGACGCTGCTCTGATGCACTGGCTGCGCGAGCGTAATGGCCTGTGTACACGTATAACGCGAACGCGAGTGTCCCGCTGCGAGAAGAAGAGCGGCACGCGCCGCGGCACGTCATTACTCTCGAAGGGACACTTGCTGCGACGTGGATCGAACTGGGGCTGCGCTAATAGCGCTGTGAGCGAATAAAGAGCCTCGATGATCTCGCCCCTGCCACATGAACGACACAATGGGATTAGGTCGTGAGGATGAGCAGCTCGGGCGCGTGTCTGCGGCAGCAGTCGCTCGAGGCGAGAATCTAGAGTTTTAGTGGGAAAGTTTTTGGGTACGCAATTTTTTGGCGAGAGCTGTTCTTCGCTTGGAGATTGGTGGCTGACTCTTGGAGATTGTCGGTGGATGGACTTGCGGAGACGGGCGCGGGCGAGCGAGTGGATATGCGACTGCTGAGAAAACGATAAACGTTTTGAAAGTCGTCTGCACCATGTATTATCAAGAGATGTTTTTGGCTTGTAAAGAACCAAGCACGCGGATAACCAGTTGCAGAAGCGAACTGATTGAAACTGTGATCTCTACCATTATCCAAATCGGTGGTATTCTATCGAAATTCTACTGCCTCATTCCATAAATTAGCTCCTTTTTATAGAAATTTGTCGACCCTATCAAAATATACCAGATTTCTTGCATCGATCAACTTGAAGGAGAACAAGTCTCAAATGCGAGTTGCGGAAAACATTGAGTATGAAGTGAGAGGAAACCTATAATCCTTCCAATTTGATCAATATTTTTCATAAATAATTTCAGAAACTAGGCTATCACGATTTTTTATGAAACTAAATATATGGGCATTAACATAGCACTGGGCCAAGATACAAATGAATAAAATTGATTGGTATTTACAACCTGCGATCCTTATGAAGATTAGTGCTTATGCTCATTTCTATCATTCTTACAAGGAATAAAGCGGTGTGAAACTTGCGGACTCATCATACTTGATCTAATACATCATACAAATAATCATCCAAGGAAAAATCTATTACTACGGGAGTGTAAATATTAATTTCCTGAGTTGGCTTAAAAAATATTAACATTCAGCATTTACTGATTGCAAGTGATACATCGCGTGAGCACGAGCGCTAGCCCCCGCACAATTGAGTACGTGCCGAGGTATAATGTCCGAGTGGCGAGATAATCCCACGGAAGCGGGGCCTACTGCTATAGTTATACAGCGTGGCGCGTAATTGACTCGGCGAAATCAAATTGCAAGCCGATGGCCCGAGGCAAGCGAGCGATACGTGCTCCACCCGCAGAAACGGAATCCACCATTATATAACACTCGTGCGCGTATCACATGTACGAATAATACATATCGCCTCTATTAATACGCGCGACGACGAGGGAGTCGTGTGCGATGTGTAGAAGCGGCGATTTTCGGGCTGAGAAAGTCTCATGGGCGGCCTAATACGAGTACACAAAGCGATGAATTCCGCCCGGGCGGATCTCGGCTCTCGAGGCATAGAGCCACCCTCCGAAAAATTGACCGATAATGCGAGCGCGCTCGGTGGCAGTGGGTGGCGTATAAACGAGCCCTGCGAGTTTTGTCACGAAGGGGCGAGCGTCTCTCTCTGTATTTGAGCATCATATACGCGAGGCGGCAGCGGCTCATCCGATTATATTGTGAGCAGCGTCAGGATCTCGGGCCCTTTATATTGAGCGTGTGCGGGTGTATTTTGGACTATATAATATATGAGCGCGAGATGCGAGCGTTTTTCAGAGCGATGCGCTTGTAGCTCGTGCGCATTCAATAGGAACGGGGTGCAATTTGTGGTTTGATTCATAAGTGGGCTTGTTGGTCTACTAAACCGTTTTCGTTGCGCTTTCACTCCCTTGTAGAAGAAGCTTTGAACTTACTCAAGGAAATTAACTCAAAAAGTTTGCGTCTAATATTTTTTCTAATATTCATTGAATACCTACACCTCGACCACATGGATACTATCATTGTTTCCTTTTTATCGGGATCTACTGGACCCCCCCCTCCCCCCAGTTTTTTGATTTTTGAATCAAATTTCTCACATTTTTTTCTCCAAATTCAAAATTGAAAATCTCCAAACTTTTTCCTGGAGAAACAACTTCTTGCATTTTATCAATTGACCAGGTATGTATTTGAGATTTTGCCATCCTAGGCTGCCGCCCGCAAAGTCAGAGAAATGATTCGAAATAATGATTTCCCATTCATGGACTTCAATAATTTTTTCCGCATCTCTGTTATAGGGGACAAACTACCTTGATCATATCGATCTTCAATTTTTCGGAATGAATCAAAAATTGAGAACTTGAGTCACACAGAAAATGACTAGTGACCCTCATTTGAAAAGAAAATGTCGCTCATTTTCTTTTAAAACGAGCCACTTTTGACCAGTCAGTAAAAAATCCCCACAATCCATCAAATGAGCGCTCAGATCTGCATGAAATCATCCATCATTTCGAGAACTTTCATGTTTTCTCCATATTGGACTTTGAATAGCATCTGTTTGTGTTTTTCTCTGACGAATATCAAAAATTCATCTAGAAGTGCGTACCGAGTGTGCTAAAATGTTTTATAGCAGACGTCAAACAGACATCATACACAACTTGGTGTATATTGGATTGACATTTTCATACTTGTACATTTTGGAATCTTTTTGAAATGAGTGCTGAGAACATAACAGAGTAGTGCGAGGATCGTTGAACTGTGCGGTTACTCAAGGCATTCATGATTCACGTCGAAACTTGAGCAATTGATAAGGATACTTCTTTGTTGCGTTATTTCTCGGGTTTCGGAGTTGAGTAATCCGAAGTTTACTTTTGAAATGCAATACGGAAACATATTACAAACAAAAGTTTCTGAATGTCAAAATATTATTCAAATTGGATATTGCATGAAATATATACAATTATAAGACAGCAAAAATCTACGATGGATGACGTGACGGACGCAATAGAGTATACTCAAAATTCTCCCCCATAGTAGACGCATACATACTTTAACATGTATTCGAATTTCGAATTCTTTGCGAATTTTGTTGTTCGTAACTTCAACCCTGCTAATGACCCTAATTCCTTATGTTTGAAATGCTTATAGTTCAAGTTTTTGCCCCTCTGCATTCTTGGTTATCGAATAGTTGCCCTGCGCAAACCTAAATCTCAATTTTACGCCCCTCCGAATTATTTCTTCCCAAAAATGTTAGCTTGCCCAAAAACCAACCACACCCTTGCAGTCCTTCAATCCAAATGATTGACAACTACGTCAAACTCACAACTCGACCTCGCAAAATGTTTTCAAGTCATCGTCATCCTCGTCACTTCCAAAGCCGTGCAAATTCCTTGCGGACGCGCAAGTGGGCGAAAGCTCTAATCGTATTCAATCATCATCGTTCGGTATAGGCTTCGGGAAGTTGGAGCTTCACGCACATCCATCAATTTTCGCATAAAGAAATACACGGGAGAGCTGCAATTCGCCGGGGCCGCCTGTGTACATGCCAGCGCCAGATACAGAAATATCGCGCGCGCATATAACCAAATAGGCGCGCGGCCGCGACCACGCCCCGAATCCCGTCCGAGTATACTACTCTCCGGACTAGTAGTCAGTATACAAAGCCACCCCCGCGTGACGAGAAATTCGGGCTCCGTAGATGGGCATGTGGAGAGCGGGTGCGTTTAATTTTCTCCTCGCGCAAGCGCTAATCGGGATTAACTGCCGCAGTGGAGAGTTTCTCGCTCCCTATTTAATAGAGAGCTATGCTGCTCGTTTGCGATTTTCGAGGTGTACTTATGATACGTAAATGTATACTGTATGCTTGCAGTATTGGGCAATTGAAATCCGCAGTGGTAGTGTGGTTTATCTGTTGGAGACTCAACTAGTGAGTCAAGGTGGCAGAGAATTGCACTTCCTTGTCTCCTAGAGCTTGCAAAGATATGGGAGCTTTGTGCGAGATCTGCGAGAATTGGAGATGTCTATTGTCTAGGAGTTCGTGATCTCAGCGAACGTGTCGTGTGGCAAGGGGGCTGATCAAAGTACCAAGGAATCCAGTCTTGACACTGTTTTAATCGAATATCTTTTTAATAGGGCAGGAAACATCCAATAACGTCCAAAATTAGTTTCTTTCTCAAAAAATATCCCCTGAAAGTTCAACCCGCTAAGTCTTTGATGAGCTATGCCACGATCTCGTTAATGAGAAAAGTCCAAACTCGAATAGCATGCTCGTGATTTCATAGTGCGAAATCGAATGGATTCACAGACACAGCAAATAGGCTAAAGATAAAGCTGTACTTTCGACTTGAGAGTCAATCTATTTTTAACCTCAATAAAGATACATCATAGACAATGCTGATAAGGATTAAAAAAAATGAAGTTGGCTGGAGGTGGGCCCGATCAGCAAATTTCTGTTTTATCTCGAAAATCAGTGATTCGGATTCAATTGTTATGAACTTTTTAAATTGATAAAGTGGTACTCGCGCAAGATTGATTCAGTTCACTAAATTATTGGTCATTTGGAGTTGATCTGTGACTCAAATTTTTATTCTCTACATCTTTACTCCATCGTGAATCACGTGGCCCAGACCCCTCCAGCCTCATCAAATGAATACCGACCTCAATCCCGAATGCACAAGAATATTAGTTGAAAAAAGCTTTCCAACTAATTTCTCAAACCCTGCTCTTCGTCCAACAAAAGGATACTCTGCCTGTCTCGATCTGTTTTTCAAATCCCTCTTCCAACTTTCATCGCCACAACGCTCCACGCGAACCATCCCTCCGCAGAATAGAGCGAGTTATAATTACATTATCAATACAACGTGGCCCACAGCCGTCAAAAAGTCATCCGCAGGCACTCGGAATCCGCACACCCACGCCTATACATCTGTCATGTAATACACGCACGTGCGCCAAAGGATACCGATTAGGCTTTCACCAAACTCGGGGACCAATCGCGATTCTTACCTCTCTATGAACCATGTATTCCACTCACCCTCTCCTGCCGCTATCAAAGGCTTTACCCACACACACTTCATTTCCACACGTTCGAGTATACCTATAGCTACTCGCGCTCATCGAGGCGCCTGCGACACATCGCCTCCCGAGCGATTTGCGCGCACGTTTGAATGCCTAAGCTCAGGGGCTCTTCTCGCGTAGAAATTCACTCGCCGTAGACGAGGCGTATATATTCCTCTGGCTCTTTTATCTTTTATTTATCACTCGGGGCTCATTGTTACACGCGCAGGTGGCCTGACAACCGAGGGCCAATATATGTTGGATCCGACAGCCTTTGTAGCGGCCCCCGAGACATTTGGGGAATGCGGGCGTGGCTGGATAGGAATTCGAGTCGCGACTTTTGGCTTCAGATGGGGTGGGCATATATAAGTAAGTGTGGGAGATGAGCAAGAGCAAGTGAACTAGATCGTATTTCTGTTAGGGCCGAGCGACATTCTTTCCAGGACGCTGTACGTGGGCTCCCGGGTGAGGAATTCGACGGGGCTGCCGCGAGCATAATGAGCGAATTATGATGTAGAGCGCGATCCGAGTGGAAGCCACTTTTTGCTGGGGGATAGAGCGTATGACTGCGCCGATGCGATATATTATTGCCTCGCCTTTCGGCTTGGCTAATCTTCTCACATTCATAGAGCTTGCCCGGAGTTTTGGAGTAAACGCCAGTAGGATCAATTAGGAAGTTTCGCGCTAGGTTTTTTTGGGTCTCGATTCGTCCATCTATATGTAAAATTTCATGGCTAAATACGTCAATTTCTGGCGTTGCTTTTGAATACAACTTTCGAGATTAGAAACTGCCACGTGTCACAACTACTTTCCATTCGAATGATGAATTACTGCACGTCTATGCCATTCTCAAAAAAATCCTAAGATATTTTCGTGAACTACGTTTGCGTCACTTAGTTTTATTCTGAAATAATCCATGTTTGGTATTTGGCATCATCTAGCATTATAAATAAAAATATCAATTGTCAAGCTCAATAGCGTGGGACACCACATGAGTCGATCTGGTCGAAATTTTCGTTGACTGGATGTCCAGGAGGTGCTACCTCAAACGAATCTCTTTCGACACATCACATTGCTCATTCAGATATCGAACACCTTAAAACAAAATTCTCTTAGAATCCTCAGAAACAAGGATGCATCGTAAAATCAATCAAGCTCAAAAAAGTCGACAAACCAACATCCGCATCCCTTACTGCTCGCTCGGTGTGCATAACGCGCCAACTGTGCGGCCAGAGCATGAGAACCCAAATCCACCGGCTCGAGTGTGATACATGTGTCGCAAGTACGCAACAACCGGTCGCTCGGGATGAGCCTCGTCGAGTCATTTAATAATCCGCACAAGCGCTCGCGATGGAAAATTCATGAGGGCATATAAGAGCCGTCTCGGTTTGCCGTGGGGTTGCGGCCCCTATGTATTCGGCTCGTCTCGTGCGTTACGTCGTCGTCGTCGTCGTCGTCGTTGCGCGCGCTTATATTCAGTTCGCGTGATGTGCCTCGCGAGGGGACGTCATGATCCGCGCCTGGGGATGTATACTTGTATTTATCGAGCAAGACGAGAGTGGGCTGTTCCAGGGACCGCCGATGATTCCGTCTTAATTCGATTTTCGCTAGATTTACTCGGCGCTGCGCCGCGAGATTCGGCCTCTCTGGACGATTATTCGGATGTGAGATACGGTGTCTGTGGGCTGTGAGAGACGCGCGATAATTTCGTTTTGATTTCGTGCCCTGCGACGAGAGGGTGGGAACCGCGGCTACGAGATCGGGGACGAGTCAACGGAGTGTGTGGTCGATGTGAGTGAGTGTGTGTTGTATTGCGAGGATGAGTTGGTGCACGCGACCGCTTCGCGGTAGAATTGGGATTTTTACAAGCGCGAGAGTTGCGTTGATCTTTGTCTTGTCTGACTTTTTTTAAGAGCTTTGGTCAGATTTTACAGAGTTGTAATCTAGAAAATAATTTGAATTTCAACATGCCAAATTAACAGCTCAGAGTTGCGATTCCGTTTCCACTATACGAGTGTTACAAAAGTTTAAATAGAACTACCTTTTCTCTTCCCCATTTTTTGATATTTCGGAATATGTGTGTCTTGAAGGATTTTACTACAACTCATTTTGAAGGCCTTTTCATGCCCATCAAGGTGTTGAGCTCCGTCTTTCCGTTCAAGATAAGACCATGGTTTTCTGACAGCTTGAACTATGTTCACTAGTGCAACTTTGGAGAAGGTCAAAGTATCGCACAAGAATTTGTGAGGTCTGAAAAAGAAGAATTTGCTATAATTAAAGCTGACTTTTTTCGAGCAGATGTAGGAAGGTTTCTGTAATTTTAGACAGGAATACCGAAGCGCTGGTTTATCTGAAGATACCGAGCAACGAAAATAAAGGAATTAATTTTTGGGCATACTTAAATTTTTGATCGGTAGTGTATACGTCACATCAGACTTGCTAGATTTGACGTACTGTAATTCATGAAGCCCCTGAGTTGGTCGTTAATTGAATTTTTCTCTGCATCCGTTTATCAAGTGCCGTTGAGCATGATGCAGAGAGTTACTACAAAATATCTCTGATGCAGAAATTACCCCTAAGTAATCAAAATCCATCTAAGTCTGAAAATGGAATTGAGTCTCCTATTGCACCGAACAACTCAGATGATTATTTTTCTCCTTAGAATCATTGGAAGAGGAAAACATGTACTATTTCACAATCTCACCCGAGTTCGCTTCTTTCCAATCTTCCATATTCTATTTGTTTCCCCTAGACTCTCAGACCGCTTCGAGACTCTATCGAATCTTCTGCTAAAAGAATCTGATATATTTCTTGAACTACCCGAGAAGGCAATCGGAAATCACCAGAAGAGCATTGCATTCGTAAATTCTTGTTATTGTTTTGAACTTTCAAAAATTATTGAAGTGAATTCAGCCGAGGAATACTCAAATGATAGAAGGAAGTTCCACGAACCTATGGGTTGGTGAACATTTTTTCTTGTGACCGTTCTGTTTTCCACGAGCTACCTCTTACAGACTTTTGGAGTGCTGCATAGTCAGACTTCAATCACGGAGAATGCAAAAGAGGTAAAAAGAAGGAGATTGCTGCAGAGGTACACCGAATGCAATCCCATATCCTCGTAACAAGAGCTCCCAGAGTCTTTTATTTTTCTCCGTTGAAATCAAACGAAGCCGGTGCATTGCCCAATCTTCTTGTGAACTATCCGTTCCTATTTCCGAATGAGTGAGTCGAGAATTCAGTGTCTCTGGGCTGAATCAGTTTTCGGGGATCTGGCATTTTTGCATTCTTACCCCTCCTCTTTGAACTACATGAAATTCAACACTTTGAGATGTTTGAACTAGATGGTAGACTGGTTCATTTCCATTTGAATTTTCTGAATTTATCTTCCTCGTGAAGAATTGTGTGTGGCGTGAACTTTTAGTATTTTTGAAAGTGATCCAGTTGCACTTGAATCCTCATTGCAGTCTTGATTGAAACAGACGCTCGAGTATCGAAAACCCTAGCTCTGTGAGGTTGCCAAGAGAATCCAATCTAGTTCAAGTATGATTGCTGTGGAATTGAACCGGTGAGGTTGGTGCATTTTTTACTGTACACTGTAAATCAGGGGCCTCTAGAGTTTTGAATGCTGGATAGACTTGTTATATTGAAAATTTCAAGATCATTGCTGTAGACACAGAAATTCTCACAGGATATTTTGAAGGAAGGTTCAGATTATAAAAAAAGTCGAGGTGGGCAAATCGCTCAATAAACAATATTTTCTGAACAAAAGCAACGAAATTGATATTTATTATAGAGTATTGAGCATTGTCGGCTACGACGGCTCATCCCTGAATCTAGGCTTATATAACTGTATTGTTAAATTTTTGAATCATTTTCTCAAAAATAGGAGCTTATTCAAAATCACTTTCAAAATGTCTCTTATTTCTCGGTATTCTGACACGAGTTACGAAATATTAGTCTCTTCGTCATCATCATCTCACAAAAGCACTAGACGAGATGAAGAGATGGATCCGCAATACACTCTACTCTGTCAGTACATTCACGAGTGTCATGTTCGATTGGCTCCACACAGCTCGCGCGATTCGATCCTCCAATATTTGCGAGTATGGAAAATATTTGCTTAGTTGTCTGGCGTCGACGGCTAATTTGATACGAGTCATGTTTATTCAAGGTTGGTCGACTCGACGCCCGGGGCGGGCCGTTTTCAGATACTCAGTCCGAACTCTCCTGGGACCACTTCGAGTGCCTCGCGCACAGCGATTCTCCAAGAGATGCTGCGTCATGCCTATACTTCTCAGACTTGTCAAGCTCATCTGAATTTTTGAATGGCTCATTGTGAGATGAATTCTCGAATGCACTTGAGGGATAGCTGTAGCTATCGGAGGATGAACTAAAATGACTTGTATTCAATGGGTACGGAAGGATACATGGCTGCAATTGTAATCGACCAAGACATTGATGCGGGCATAATTTTTTTATTTGGGAATAATCCCTCCGCTCATTGGGAAGAATGATGATATTCAACCGTGAAATTTTTATTTTGATAATAATGTTTGTTGGGATAATAGAATATACCTTAAATGGCTAGAGAAAAATGAAGCCCGGGACATTAGGATGGTATAACCTGTGTAATTCATGCTTGGACCTATTGAATCATCGACCCATCAGTGTTTGAATAAGGAGACAGGGAGAAAAGAGTCAGCAAAAAATTGTAGGCTCTCGAAATAACAAGCTAGCTTGTCAATGCTTACAGTCAGCATGATTTTTTCTTATAATGAAGGGTTATCCTAATCACTTGTCAAAATGACAGGCTTGATGGACCTGATCCGCGCGGTCCCTCTGCATTGCCTCACTCTGGGTAGTCATTGTAAGGTTACTATGCACACTCTCATTCAAGCAAACTGGCATGATGAATATTGAATCATCGGTATAATCATCCTTTGCTCTTATACTTTTACGATCGCCGTATGGAAAGAGGAATGTTCATTTCAGATTTGGGATTCTGAATAAACTGTAATATCTGAAGATCTTCCGCTGGTAAAAACAACTAGTAAGTGAAGCGCTTTTTGCAGCTTTCAGTATAGTAATTTTCACCAAAGAACTAGGAATCAAAATTGTAGGAATCAGAATAAAAGAATCCTTAATTTAAACAAACGAGGCTTGGAGATTTTGAAGCTTGATCAAGTCTAGATCTTTTTTGTTTGAGTGAAACCTCCGCATTGCCATTATCCCCAAAAGTATAAGTGAATATAATAAAGATTGCATATTTCTGCAGTCCAAGACACAGCCCGTGAGCAACGTCCATTGATTTCGAAAGAAAATATGAACGAGATAAAAACTCTTGTTCTAGAATAATACTATCCAACGAATCGACGCGAACCCATGGATCTTGAAAACTTCTTGAATTTGAGGAATGGAATCGAACGAATATGCGAGAAAGAATGGACGATACTGCATGAATTGCTCTTAATATTTCTCCAGGTTTGTCGATAGTATAATAATTTACTCTAAAGAATTTGTACCGGCAAAATTCGGCGGTAAGGATTAAAAAAAGCCGGCCGCAAGCTCAAAACTGAATATTGTAGCAGAAATCAGCATCGCTCGGGCACAAGAGAATCGCAAATCGTTATTAGATCGCTCACATATGTGTATCACTTACCGCGCGCATACGGAAAGCGCGCCGTGCTCAACTTCTTGCTCCCTGCGACTGAGTATACGCTCGACTCGGCCTTATAAAGTGTGCTTGCACCGGAGCGCGAGGGTGTATCTCTGGCTCGCGACTTTGCGGCGGCCGCGCTGATTCGCCTCGGCGCAAAATCGGATTAGCGCGCGCTTTACGAGGCACCCGGCCCTCGACCGACCGCGCACAAACTCGCCACGATATATATACGCGCATAGCCTCCCTGTCTCGCGACTGCTTTACGGTATTATACCCGGGACTTTCCCGACTCCTGCAAGCTCGAAAGCTCGCAAGCTCGATGTTTACGCAAAGCGTTTCGCGGGGATGCGAGCGCGCCGACGCGACTTTACGAGTGGCGAGTGTATGAGGGCGAGATCGTTGCTCGCATGCGCTGAGCGTTGTGCGCGATATGGGAAAGGGGGAAGTCGCTGCTCTTTGGCGTCTCGCTCGTCCCGATCGTTCGATAGCGCAGGGGTGTAGTTGTGTACTTCTTGCACTTACGAATTCATATCAACGGTCTCCGGTGAAGGGAGGTTGGGTTCATTTCTAACTCTTTGAGATATCATAATTCATCTTGATAGTCATTGATCGGGAGAATATCGCCACAGAATTTCATTTTAACAGGATAATCAAGGTTTTTGTTATTCTGAAATATGGAAAATGACGAAAACAATATGCACGGGAAGAAAAGTGCCTCAAAAGTAGGATAAAGAAGAGAAAAGTACAGCAAAACCGAGGTAAAAAGGAGTTCAACGGAATCAAAGAAGAATTGATCGAAAAAATGACATGCATTCAACTTTTCGTCTAGATTACTGATTTTATTGTTGTGTAAATCTACTCAAGATTGCCACTGTACTTCGTTCCGTCACCCTGTTGCACGTTTTTTTCTTATGTTTATCGTGTTGAAATATGAGACAGGAAGTGATTTGAATCGAATTCAAATTCGCGTCTCCGATATCCGAGAAATCGTCTTTTACTCTTTCGCATTTCGAAAAAATTTGGGAGTAACTGCACCAAGGAATTCAAATAAGCAAATCTCATCGAGTTAATTCGACTTGTTGTTTCAATCCCTCTTCGATATACTGTGCGTAAAAGTTGACTTGACGCACGTGATATCGACTTTCTTTTCCGCCCAGTATATCGGAAAATAGAATCCGATACATGCGCGGAGCGGTTTCCGCTTTCTCGTGATAGTTTAGACCCTAGTCTTTGGCTCGGGCCTGAAACAATCACTCGCAGTGTGGAAACCATTGACCCTGCACTCGTATCGAAAAAAGTTTTATTCTACAATTGAAAAATCTAGCCAAGGAACGAAAATGAGCAATAGTGCAAAGACTTAATTGGGCCCACTCACTTCGGTACGTAATGTGTATTACCATACAACTGTTGAATGCCACTGTACTGCGCAAACAGCCGAATCTAGTGGGGCATCTCCGGATAATTTGCAA
Source organism: Eretmocerus eremicus (assembly GCA_030522705.1). Classification (NCBI taxonomy): domain Eukaryota; kingdom Metazoa; phylum Arthropoda; class Insecta; order Hymenoptera; family Aphelinidae; genus Eretmocerus; species Eretmocerus eremicus. The sequence continues at coordinate 13,094 of JAPYYZ010001891.1, read as the reverse complement.
GACTTTATTGGTGATTCTCACCCGGTAAAAAGTTTAATCGAATTTTTGGAAAAAGTTATATAATAGTTTGTGTGTGTGTGTGTGTGTGGGGGGGGGGGGGGTAAGGAAGGGGTCAAACCTGGGCAGAATCTGTCCTCATGGTTCGTGTACAAGGAGGCATTCGCGAGCTTGCACACCCAGTTACGATATCGTTCACGCATCGCTCGCATCAAGAGCAGAGAGCGCGGCCTTTAGATAATATGGGCGTCGTTCGCGCTCGGGCTCGCGGCCATTTTGTATGCCTCGCGTCGTCGCGATATCGCCAAGTCCCATGCGCACATAAGCGTTTGCTCCTTCATTTCTGCCTCCCTTTTTTTCCTCTTCTTCCGACTTGCGCGAGCCCGCGCGTAGGATATATGCATAAATTCGCGAGCGAGGGGTTGCCGCACGGCTCGCACCAATACTACTCCACACGCGCCACCAGCCATCGGGAACTTTGCGCGCGGGCAGAAAAAGCAATAGGGAGGAGAACGAGTGGAAGTACGGGAGAGAAAGAGTGGGAGAGCAGCTGAAATACGACGCCGGCGTGTATATAAAGTCCGAGCGTCTGCCATCGCGGCACACAATGCGAGCAGCCCTACCACCGAGTCATCCTTTCAGATTGTTTTGGTTATCGCTGAAGCGGGTGGCAGAGAACTCCAGAGAGAGATTGGAAGAATGAATCGAGGAGTGAGAGGGCCCCGAGCCACTTCAACTCTCTCCCGCGCGAGCGCGAGGCTCTGTTTACTCGGGCCCGCGGCGCTGAGATCCTCGCTTCCCTTCTCACCCTCTCGATCTCGCCTCTCTCACTCTCTCTATATTCTCACACTCTGGAGTTTTTGCATCACGGCTGCGAAGATCGGACTTTTTTGCGCGGAGCTCGGGCGATCAGATTTCGGTACATACCCCAACATGGACCTCGAGTTTGATCGCTGGCGCAGGAATTTAGCTCTACTCGGCGCTTGCCAATTGACATTTCGAGCTTTGTAGAATAAGTGAGTTGATTACTTTTTCGAGATCAGGAGTAGTTGAAATCAGGGATGAAATCAGAGTTGTTGTGAAGTATTGTGACTGGAAAGTCAGAACTAATCCGAGGTCGAAAAGTAATAATTCTCGATCGACCAATGTTCTCTGTTTCGAAGATTGGATAATCGGATCGAGATGCTCGCAGAAAAAGGTGTATGCAACCACGCAGGAAGCTGTACCTGTGATTCACGAGCGTCTCACAGATATTCGGCTGATTCCAGGATATGAGAGCCTTGGAGTCAAAAAGCTACATTTGGAGGAATGGAGAGGGTGCCATGCAACGGGATAACGCAACCACGACTCGTCGACTCGAGCTGAGTCGTGCAAGAACAAGACGAAAGACGAGCCGTAAAATTGAATGCTCGCCAGCAATTAAGGGATCCTTTGAAGTCAGATAAGGTACTACTTAACCCCGTTCGTTTTCGAGCTTTCATTAAAAATTTAAAAGCCCTGCTTCCGGGCTCGTTTTCCTCCCTTCTCCGCCCTCGCTCGCTCTTTTTCCACTCTTTGACAAATCCTCCGAGCTTGTAATAGCTCGTCTCTCCCCTTACCTCCACACGCGCAACATAACCAGCTCTCGAGGCGGCTCGGAACTCCTCGGAAGGGAAGGTATTTCTTCTCAATGGCCACGACCCGAGTCGAGCCGGCACACTCGACGAGAAAGAAATTTCCTCGCTAGATTGGTGCTTGGCCGCGAATGAAGTAGTCGAGTCATCGCTATCGTGTCAGTGAATAGCAAAAGATGAGCTTGGCGCAATACAATTACTTTGCCTCGCTATGTCGCTTTCGTCGAGTGGAAGATCTTTGACTTACAATTTGGACTTCACTAGGTGCTTCATCTCTACATATATATGTCTACAATCTAAGGTCAATTTTGTGAAGATTCCAAGGCTTGCGCAGAAGATTGTGTTGAAGCGAATGGCTTACAATCTAGCCTGCCCGGGAGCTATATTTCCAATTCGCATGCTGTAAAACATTCCACTTTCCAAACACCCGTGTCTCGAGAACGAGTCAGCCTAACTCGAGAGAGCTACCTCCAGCCGTATAGAATTTTTGGCAGCGCAGTACAAAGACAACTGGCCTGTGCGCCCTCAAAAATGTAATTCGCTGGAAATTTCGTTCGAGTGGACGTCTGCATCTTTCTTTTTCTTCTCCACCTCTCCCTCTCTTGTCCGCACTTTTCTCCTATTTTCAAGACATTACACAAGAGAGGCGCGCACATAGAAGCAATTTCTCCAGAAGGTGGAGGAAAAGACGCTCAGTAGCAGCCTCTTTTTGTGCAGAGGACTTGCTCAAGAGTGACTCACCCACGCAAACGCTCCGTTATTTTTTTCGCATGCCTGGCCCGTTCTTCGTTTTATGATAATTGGCTAATATTGTGATGGGTTATCGGTAGTTGATTCAAATACCTGATGAGATGTGACTATTCCGATTGTTGATTATGGTTTGTCCCGAGTTGATGATGTGATTTGTCAACTGTTCAACATGATCGGAAATGAATGCATTCTCTTTTCGATCAATCACCTGAACAACGTTCGAAAATTGCAGACGTGATTCATTCGAACATTGTGAGTTGTTTTGGCAAATGATATGCTCTTGTAAACTAATGACACCGCGCTCGGGATTCAGAGCAAGCTGTGTTTAGGATTCATACCTTCAGATAGAAGGGCATCGTTGCTTCGGTGGGTACAACTCGTCCACACTTTTGAAGTTATTGTGTATAAGAACTCACGTGAAACTTCAGTTAGACTTCAAGTTCATAAGCTGTAAGATGTAATTTTTCTCTTGAATGACAATTCGCCAACCCCGACTCAAGATTCTCGTAAGTTCTCAGGGCGATTACAGAGGAATAACAAAATTGCACTTGCTGGTGGTGTCAAGGTGGTTAAACGAGTAACGAGTATAAAATTTTCTCATACGTCGGATCACTTTATCCGCTTTTCAAATAATTGTAGCATAAATATTCCCGAAGGATCATAAAGATGACATCAAGTATCATGAATTTCTCTACCACGAAAAATGCTCTCTTTTATCATTATTGTCGAGCTCGCGAACGATTTTTGCGCGTGCAAATTGCCCATCTTCCATCGAGTCATCTATCGCCACTAATCCCTCAACTCGGCATCCTCTGTCGAGTAATTTGCAGGCCAGTCAGTGGCCAAGAGGATAGAAACCGTATTACGGAGGCCACTGTCGTAGTGCACCAGCAGAAGCGAGTTTCGCTCGAGGGAGAGGTTCGAGTCGGGGCTCGTTAGGAGCCCTCGGACGCGCTTATTCCGGACGCGCGGCCAACTATATTACGTCGCTCGCTGCCGGCGGTGCGGCGGCGGCCGGGTTCTGCGGAGCGCGCCAGTCGAGCCGAGAGTAGCGCTCGGAGCCGCCCCGCCCGGCTAATCCAATATCGATCCGATCCGAGACTGCCTAATAGCTCCGGAGCCATTTTGCGCGCGCGCCCGAGCGAGCCAGTGCCGAGTATTCGCGAATGACGGAGGAGCGAGCTCATGATACTCGCAACGCGATTATTGCTCTTGCCTCTTTAGCTCGGCTCGCTGCGCTTGCTCAGAGGACGAACCCAGATAGTCGCTTTAGCTTCGGATTCGTGGGCTTTTTCGGGGCTGATGGGCCATACTGCTTGGTTGTTGGATTCGATAGAAGCTATTGGAGAGGAAGTGTTTCCTGTATTTTGTCTGCGCGTTGCAATTCTGGGCGTCCAATTACTAATTAATATAGAGCTGTGGGTGGAAGCGTCTAGGTTCCGAAGAAATACGTTTATAAGTAAATTTTTAAAGTGTGGAACGATGCATTATAGTCGTATACTAGGGCTCGTTTCTTGATTTTCGTAGAGTTCTGTTCATCGTCTTTCGACTCCCAACGCAAAAAGTGAACTGATGCGGTCACTATATCTGGCTCATTTCCGGGACGTAAAAAAGTGGGTGCACCAAGGATCTTGTTGGGATGACTTTGTGATTAGCAGAGCCCTTTGATCCAATCAAGCGAGCGCAGATCCGTCGGCTCGCGCGCGTCTGACCGCAGCGGCTGCTCTACTACTGATTTTTCCTAATCGCCGTCACGCGCGGACGCCATACACAACATCAACCTCGCAGCGCATCGCTCGTCGCTCATTCCTATCTCTCACTCAAAACTCATCATCAAAAAATCCTCACATCTTCCTCAAACTCCTCCAGCCTCCGTCACGACCATTCGCTCGCTGCGTACACACCATACCGAATCGCGTCGCGATCCACGCGTATCTGGGCCGAGCGTCAGCGGCGTTAACGAGCTTCGGTCCGATTATTTCGAGCCCTGGGTTGCCCTTTCGTCGAAAAGAGGGTTTTCGGGGCGTGGACGCGAGCAGAGCCCAGAAAGCAAGAGCAAGCGAGAGAGAAGAATGTATGCGCGAGCCGCCCTCAGCGTGCGCCAGACAGTTCGATTAAGCTCGCAGCGGGCCGTCGCACGCGCGTGCCTTCATTTTTCGCGCGGGAGGGGCGCGAGCGACGTGCGACTGATGGCTTCACTGTGTCGAGCGCTCGCAAAAGTTGCCTTTGCAGATACTTATATGTATAAGTGAAGCGCCGAGCCAACTCCAGGATTCGGAACGCAAATAGCTCGCTTGTGTGTGTACAGGGAGTAGTGGGCCTTTGTCCGGGTAATTGGAGGATTATGTGGGAAGATGGACAGTGTCTGCGGTAAGGGCAGTGGGCGTCGCTCGAGCTGGTGATCAAGCGTGCTCAAGTTTTGTGATGCCCTCGACAGGGCGTTGTCAGTCGGACTCCGAGGTGTCCTCTGTGAGTGAGCGATGCAAAGGGTACATTATTGTTGAGTGCGAAATCCGTTCCTTGACAGGTCCAACTCGATACGTCACGCTGTGACGTTGGCGTTGATTTCTAATTGAATATTTGTGTTCAATTTAAAATAATTCTCGCTATAAGAAACTTCATCAGTATTTCGAATTTTTACAGAGGATCTTCGGACCAAAACTACAGGTATTGTTTTGACAATTGACGAACGCATATCGGTATTATGTACGCATGAATATTATGAACTGACCAGTCTATAATACTCATAAGATGATAAGATTGATGATACTCTCTCTTGATTATTAATTTCATCCTCACCTTGCTGTGACTGACAATTACGCACGGAAATTATCTATGATTCGGAGGAAGAATGAGCAATTTACAAAGACTTGAATTATAGAAGTATGCGCGATGCTGTGGAAGCTCATGCAAAAAAGAATGCGTAAAATAAAAGTGAGTAACAGCATCAAAAATTCAAATATTTTAGAATTGTATGAAGTATGACCGATTGAAATGGCTCGCATTCATGTGTTGTGACACATAATTGTCCATGCTCCCGCGTGATTATAATCTTATGCGTGTCAAGGGATCAAATTGCTAAGTGATCACGGAACACTTTGAAAAGGTGAGCTCTCACGAAATTCGATGCAAATATACCAGTATCTTGTCAAATTCGATCACTCTCGTGAATACGAAACAAGAGTATCGAATTCTTCCAGCGACTCAGAATCACGCGAAGCCACACCGCAGCTGTCGCATAATATCGCACGAGGGAGGCGTAACGCGAGCTATAAAAATTGAAAAAGAATATCGCGTGGCGCTCCCGTGGCGGTGGCTCTTCATAATTGCAATCGACCGCATCGGGCGCCCTTTGTTCGTCTGAAAATCTCCTTAGCGTCTTACCGTGGGTCTACAAAAACGAAGGTTTACATCCGCATCCATGTGGCTGCGCGCGCGCGACGCGACCCCCGTCACCAATTAAATTCTCCAAGGAGTCCGTCTCGGCAGATCAAAGGCCGCAGGCCTCAAGAATAAGGAGTAAAACGATCTCTTTCTCTCTCGTCGGGCATATCACCCGGTCGCTCGGCCGTATTATCGGCGAGGCTCGCGCTCAGCGGCAGGGAATAATTACTCGTGGCACATCGTCGCACCGCAGCCATTAGTGCCTCGCTCCTGCGCGATATCGCTCGAGATTGGCTCGAGTTTTGAGCGTAATTCGAGACCGAGTCTCTCTCTTTTACGGACGCATTGAATCGGGCCCTTTGACGGCTTAGGAAAAGTCCATTATGAAAAATTCCAGCCCTCGACTCCGGCTAGGCCCCCCAACCACCTCTACCGCTCCCGGTATCGCTTACGCGCTCGGCGATGCCTATTGTAAGGGCCGTATACAGCGCACGCATGGCTCCTCGGGGGGAGGAGAGAGGCCCTTTGGTGTGTATATGTATGAGCGAGAGAAGCGAAAGGGATCGCTCGGCGGGGCGGGAATAAGTCGCTCGCGAAGGGGTATAGGGCGGGAGGAGGGCGGAAAATTAGAGAAAAATAGGGCTCGAAGGGTGAGAGGGCGGCCTTGTGAAAGCGAGTCTGGAGGGGCTTCGGGCGAGTGGGGAGTCGTGGCGCGTGGTTCCGTGCGCGTATAATGATCTCACCCACGCGGCTGCTGCTTCCTCTGCGAGCCCTTGCCCTCTCCCTTACTGCGGCGCTGTTTGTGTTTTCGTTGGCGAACTGGAGAGAAGCGGAGCGAGGCGGACGGTGCGGGGGCTCTTTTTCAAAATTGTTCGATGCGACGCGTGGCTGCAGCGACGCGCCGAGTGCTTTCGCATACACTCGAGGCATGAGGCGGGCCTCGATGAGGATCGAACTCTCGAGAGCGCTGCGAAAATTATGAATATGCAGATTCGAGAGGCGGCTCTGATGACGCGACATCGCGACGAGATGTTTCGTCGCGTCGAATGTTTGGAGAGTCGCTGCTGCGAGGGTCGGCTCCGATGCTTTGGGAGCGGTGGCTCGATTTGAAGATGGCTTTGTTTGGGGAGGGATCCGAGATGGCGCTTGATTTATCGAACGAGTAAACAAAGGTTTTGTTGGGCGTCGAGACTCTTGGGATCTCTGTTTGCGAAGAATTGCGTGATTATTTATGCGAAAAATCACACTCCTTGCGAGCATTCTCGACATCAGGTTTCTAATTAGGGCTAGCAAGTGTTTGCTCGCTCTTGTGGTTTGGTTAATTCTAGAGGATGTTGGTGCATATTCAGGCTGTATGAGCCACTAATCCATCAGCGTAAAACATAAAACACGATTCCGTGGCCCGAATACGTCACGACTTTCCATTGAATTTTGATCTCAGCTTAGGGCCACAGTAATGTTAGCTCAGTATAAACTTTTCTGGAATTTCGGTCTAGCTGATCCACGGATATATTGAAGTTCAATCTTTCGTGCAAGAACATGTGAGGTTTGCTTGCATGTTCAATAGTTCCAATCATCAATATTATTGATTTTATCATGATTAGCCCTTTGCGGTTTTGTGGCTAGTATACAAGCCACCTAATTTTACCTCAAGTTTTTTTAATTTTGAGTTTTTCGGAGGCTATTTCAATTATTTCCATTGAGTATTCTCGGTGATCAACTTGAGTATTCGTTGCAGAAGAGTTGTGCACCCCTCTAAAATTGACGTTTTTTCAGAGTCACGTAATAGATTTGAATGGACATGAAAAAAATTGAGATTATCTCAGATTTGGAGCCAGCGACCCGTTAAATCATAGTACACGAATTTCTATGAGGATTGATGTTTTGGAAAAATTTGTGCCGCAAAAGGTGATGTGAACGGATGCCTCCGAGTCTCCAGTGTGTCGACGTTTTCTCGCATCTGCACTCATGCATTTCAATCTCTATCACCTTTTCTTCGAACATCCATCATACATTTATTATGTGATCAGTATTCTAAAAAGTTCTAAAGAGCTACTGATGATCTCAGAAAAAATTAGTTGGTCAGCGATTTTGTCCTCGGGGTAAGTGCAATGGATGATGCTTAGAAACGAGAATAATAGTGATCCCTACAATTCCTTTCCATGCCTGAGGCCCTTTGGCCTATTCGTGAATACACGGATGGAGTAACGAGTCACGATCCAAAGATCAAGATTCGTGGCCTTGTCAGCTGGATTTACTTCTTCGTCGTGGACGGTATAATTATAATAATATAATCGAAAGAGGAAATTTTCATCAGGGAAGGAGAGAATCAATCAAAACAAGAAAAAATACTAGATCAATTGTGATCGTTAATAATCGTCAGAAAAGTGATTTAAATATTGAAAGAGACGGGAAAAAGTTATTAAACTACTAACATGTCAGGAAATACAAGATCCTGCAGATTGACAGCTCCTGGACATGACAATGATCAGGTTCAATTAAATGACAAAGTGACAAAGTGCTAACCAGGGTGCCCACGGTTTTAACCGAATCCGTGATCTGAACATCGGACACCCTTCCGGTTAGCACTTTATCACTTTGTCATATAATTCAGTCTGATCATTGTGATGTACAGGAGCTGCCATTCTGCAGGAGCAGATATTCCCTAAAATGTTAACAATTGAGTAATACTTTCCCATCTCTCACGAATATTTCAATCATTTTGATGATTGTTTAGCCCTGGTAGAAAATGGAAATAAAAATGGTCAGAAATGGGACAAAACCGGGCAGTTTCTGGTCGATCTGGCGAGAAATCGTCCACTAATGGCTAGTTTTTGGCCATCTCACTTTCGCTTTTCTACCAGGGACGATCCTGATGGATTGATTATTTATTTCCCCTTCGATTGATTCTTTAATATATCCCTGATAAAAATTTCCTTTCCGGATTGCTACTATATCCGTCACGCAGCTCGTATAAATATATCACCTGGAAAGGAATATCAGATCGGGGTTCTCGGAATGATCGAACGAAATATTTTCTATTAGACTGTGGAGGGTTTTGTGCACCTTCAAATATTGATTGGCTCTAAACAAAAGAATAAAGATTCAGCAATTCACGCTGCCGATGGCTCGCAGTCACCCTTGCATCCTCTTACATACATCTCATACTACCGCTAGCACGCGGATGAGAGAGAGAGGATTTCGCGGCAGACGATTTCGCGCGAGAGAGAACCATTTACATGATCGGAGATCCTCGTCGCGCGGACTCTATGAGGTCGCTGGCTCGCAATCCTGGCCGACAGCTCCTCTGCCTCGTGCCCAGCACGCTAGCCTCGCAGAGGTCGGTATCGCCTCCCGGTGTTCGTCACCACTTAGCACAGTTCCTCGGTCTCACGCGCGTCACCGAATCGAATCGCGATCGGCCGCAAGCTAATGCAAGCTAATGGATTCCCTCCCGCGCGAGCGACTCTTGGCCGAAAACTCTTATTTTTCTCGCGTTTGGGAAATTCACGCCCATCCGCGTGTGTGCGTGTGTGTGTGTCGCGTCCTCGCAATGTGCGGGTCGCGCTACTCCGTCACAGTTCTCATATGTAAGTTTTGGTTAACAAAGAATACTGAAATATGACAAATTGAGCATTTGCGATGAATATGAGAGGAAGAGCACAATTAATTTTTTGGAAAAGGTGGTTTTCGCGCTCTTTCCATACTTTTTGGGTTTAAGCCTTGGACCGAGTGAAAGATCCCCTGTTTTGGAATCGTACTCTTTCGACTCCGTACAATTCGCATTATTGGTTTCAACATGATTTGAGGTGAGTTGAAGAGTACAGGGGTACACCGAAGCTATAGAATCTAAGCTCTAGAAGTTCAGCTTAGCTTCAACGAGTACACGTATGTACACTCGCTGGACCCTTGAACTAATTGAACGTTTTTGAATTTTTCATCTTTCAAGTTGGTGTTCGTACATAACCCTGAATTCCGGATACGGCAACCCCCATGTTCAGACAAAGTTATGTACCCTCACTTGAAAAACGAAAAATTCCAAAACGTTAGATTAGTTCAATTGTCCTGAGAGTGTACCTTACGCACAGTTACATCGCAGTATAATGCAATATCGGGTAATTTCCCAGTTTCTCAAAGCCACGAAAATTCCCGACCAACCTCGCCGCAATACATCGCACTTACAAGCCACGAGAGAGAGAGAGAGTTAGGATAGCTGCGTCGGGCAGAGCAGAGTGGCTGAACGGCGCCGCAGGAAATTGGCCATCGGCTCCGGCGTCCGCCTTTGATACCTGATCTATCCGCCCGGCGCCGCGACCCGCATCGCGCTCGACTGCAGAAACTACGGAATCCCAGCTCATCCCGCACACCTGCACACCCGACCACACACACATACATGCCCGTACACATGCTAGTATTGCGCTCGCCTCGATGCTCCATATTACTGGCGCTATCGATTCCGCCGAGGCGCGGAGTCGAGTCCCGGCTCACTCGTCCGTTTGCCAATCGACTTTGCCTTATCTCCTCTCTCTCTCTCACTTCCAACGCCCGTATACAGCGCCTCCTTCGCCGAACTCCACCCGCATCCTGAATTGACTCCTCGCTCGCGCACACATTGCCCGTGGATAGTTTTTTTTTTTCAGGCTCAAAGTGCTGGGCGCTCGCGATTGCGGCGAGTGTCGTCCTGGTCGCGAGGACCGTATATTGAGACAAAGGATCGTCGTAGTTGTGGTTGCTTGTTTGTGTGAGCGCGGACGAGGGCGACGCTCGCGCTGATTGGCTACCCCGGGGCCGCCCCCACCGCGCAATGGCCGCTTTGTCGGTGCTGCCCCCTCCCGCGCTGCTCTCATGCGTGCGCGCCCAATTGCGGGGAATCCCCTCTTTGCCTGCTCCGCTCCGCCGCTTCTCCAACGTTGTGCACGACGCCGTAAGCGCTACGATTGTCCATAGATTTGCGTGTATGAGGGTATGTGTTGAACAATGCCTGGGCGTTTGCGACAGGTAATTCTGCGAACTTCTGATAAGGTGGCTAGTTTCTTATTCGGCTATTGACGAAGACCGGAGCCACGGTCAAGGATGAACTATATACTCCTATTATAGCTTGATACTGGAGGAAAGAATTCAGAATTGGCAAGATTTTGTCGACGAATGCAAGGAATACGCAGATCTCTGGTGCTACTACATGTGCAAGTCCGTTGTTATCAGTGTCTGTGACTGCGGAGCGGGAAGGCTCAAACGAGATCTGGCCCGCAGGGTGGGAGAAACTGGCGAGCTTGCAGCTATTTGGTGGGGCCGGAGGGGTGGGACGAGATTTGCGCGAGAGAGGAGGGGTTAAGCAGCTAGTTGTGTGCGTGCCACGAGAGCTTTAATTAATTACGAGCGCCTCGTAACCAGCCTAAGACTCATGTGAGGGCGATCTCGAGTAATACCAATTTGCGCAGTTCTAGATTCTCAATCAATCGGGTAACTTTTTACGGGCGGAGCCGATACGACGGGAAACCGAAAGAGGCGAGGCACTTTTTGGAACAAGGCGTTGGGAAGATTCAAAGCCACGTAGTAAAATAGTTAGCGCATTTACGGCAGAATAGCTTCAATTACGTGATCTGGAATTGGAAGTGTCGTTACACTGATGAGCACCAATGTCCCGTATCCAAAAATGGATGCTGTAGTCTGCGAAACTGCTGGGGTGAGCTTCAAAACTCTAACGAAAGGCTTCCTGAGCTTCATTTGTAGTTGAATATTGACGATTCATGAGTCATGTATTCCTGGCCAAACCAACGTGCATCGTTCAGCCAGAATGAATCACGAATTTCGAAAGATCTCCAAAGTCGTTTTTCTAGGACCCGTAATTATGTTAATAATTCATGGCAAACGCTTGTATATCCGTTTGTTCAAATGAAATGGCTTTTGACTGCTTCTGATTTGTTTCAACCTACTTACAAATTCCTTCAAGGATCCAAGATGACTTTGTATACTTGTGATCTATGATTTAAGAGATCAACTCTAATTCCACAACCAAGGAAGCACTTCTTTAATTTGTGAAATGCCAAAGTATCCAACTCATCAACTCTGAAGCGAATGGATACGGCAAAGTGTGTCGTTGCTTGTTTGGAAGATATGGTGACATGGGCAGAGAATATTTATAGTTGAAGCTTACCTGTATCCTGTCTTCTGGTAAATCTGTCCTCAAGCTGAGCATCTCGCGAGCGTAAACGTCCGGGTAGTGGGCCTCTTTGAAAGCTGTCTCCAGCTCCTCCAGCTGCTGAGATGTGAAGATCGTCCTAGAGCAACAACCGCATGAACCTAGTTATATGCCATTACAACTCTTTCTCAAGTTTATAAGCCCCATTGATTGCTCACTCTCCCATCAATCGGTTTTTAAGACAGCAGTATAATGATATGATTCATTAAACAATCAGCTCGAGAGGAGAATACAGCGAAGAGTCATTGAGAGAATCTTTTCTCCGAAAAATTGAAGAACGATACTCTGCTGTCGTGTTTTACACCTCCTAACAGTTCGAGCGTGCTTCGAAATAATAGAACAATGAGAGGATGAGTTGAGAACCCATAGATTAATCATTTGAAGGACCCGATTTAGCCCGCATACCCGGTTTAGAGCTAAGGTAGTAAGAAACCACGACTTTACTCAAATTATCAAATAGTTTTTAATGATCCGTTTCTATTTGCATGGCTGTTATCTAGCTTCATAATGATTTTGGTGATTTTTCTGCAGCTTCGTGTCTTCTAGAACTTTTTAGTACGCTAGAAAATCTCAGCTTTAGTTCTAACACATTTTTCTCGTCAGAATCATTGAAAAAATCCCTAGTGACCTATTCCTACTTATTGTTTCAGTCATTTCACATGAAAGATGACAGTATCCATAAGCACCTTTATACGTGAACATTAAAGTTCCAAACAAGAAGGAAACACTTTCAGAAGCCATCTGTGATTCAGAAAATGGGTATTCCTCCGCAGGCGCAATTTTTCACATCTCTGGAAGTAGTTTTAATTGATGGCTCATGCAAGTTCTTCCGTACACTCTAAACCCCTTTCAATCAAGACCTGATTGGAACGTTTCATGCGTTCACGCGACTGATTGGTTTCAAATCAGAGCTGAGTGGAGTTCCAATCAATCGCGTGTAATGATTTGAAGGTTCCAATGGAGACACTGCATGATTTAAAGGTGATTGGAAGCTTCCAATCAGCGCTCACAACCTCGGGGAGCGCTGGGAGCCGTGTGCACAATTATTGCCGAAAAATGCCTCGTTTCATCATAATTATTATAGAAATACATAGTGATCTCGAGTATCCTGTTTCCTGATACTTACTCTTACCATCTCAATTTATTTGGAA
>JAPYYZ010001890.1:0-14440 GCA_030522705.1 Eretmocerus eremicus | reverse complement strand
GTCTGCATGGGCTTCGCAAGTTTTACGCGGCGATCTCGCTGGCTTGGAAAGTTGAAATTTGATGCGGGTGGGGAGATGCGTGCTGAGCTTGAATCGAGCAATATTTTCTTCAGCGAATTGCGCGAGCTGGTCTCTCATGTGGTTGGTGGGTTGAATTGGGGATTTGCAGACCAAACTTGTGTCATTCAATGTGAAATATAATTCAGAGGATCGCACTGATCGAGGTGGAAGGGGCAATAAATACAATAATCCAATTAATACGGTTGAAAATATTTATTTCCGAAACTTTGTAAACGAATATACCTCGTCAACCAACAATTTTCAAATAAATGCTTTTGTGAGTTTTCACGACATGGATGTTTCTGAATTTTTGCAATTTTGCCTGATTTATGCTTTTGAGATGATCTGATACCACGCATTGTATATTTGAATTCAGAGTAATCGATTGGATAAGTGAAAAGTGTCAATGCTGATTCACTGTGAAAATTGAGGTCACTATTACGAGAATTAAGGATTGAGAGGAAAAGAATGATTTATATGCAGTGGTATCCATACTACAAAGATGAATAATTCACTGAGTAATCTAATATTTGGTGTAGTGACTGATTTATTGACCTCGAGTATTAGTACATCAGTTTCAATCGAAATCAATTCTCTCGAAATTACTGAACCACTCCGTTACAGAATTAGTTACGCATTCCCTTGTTTACATTGAATTTTCTAAAAATGAGGACATTTGATGATACCAAGTCTGAAAGCCATCATGGAGAGTGTGATGAGTAGTTAGGAAGCTTTCTATAGAGTACTAATTTGGCGAAGGCTCGCGGAGGAAAATTCTCTCAAACGATTCCCCGAAACAAAAATTGCACAAGAACTTCAGATGTTGATTCTAGCGAGTTGGAGTGAGTCTAACCGTAAACATTAATTTACGGGTACGTTAACGCATGATGATAGAACGGGCATAAACCAAACATCAAGTTGCCTCTTCGAGTGGTGGATCTTGCTTTTTGATCCTCTTGGCGATCAACAAGACCCACCTCTCAAAATCCTCACGGTGTGAAACGAGTAACCGACGACAACCACTGCAGCCGACCACCTCTAGGCCGTGAAATCTCCCGACGGCTCTCCGCAACACAAAACCATTGCGAGCCGCAATCTCGCCCATAACTCGCGCAGAGATTGAATAAGCGTCACTCACCACGCCGAGACGAGACACGGATAGCCTCGGAGGCAGTAAACTCCCGGGAGAGTCCGCGAGGGGCGTTTATATATACAATAGTAATAACCGAGTCTCCCCAAGACCCGGGAGATTTGCGCAACCAAGGAGTGTATCGTGCAAATTTTCGCGGTGGCGGAAAAGCACGTCTCGGCCCGGTGGACCTATATACCTATATACGGCGAGCCACTCTCATCGCTAAAAGAGGAGTAGGTCTACGCCACTGCGGCGCGCTTAAATTTTGCGGCGAGATTCTGCCTCGTAGCCGTGCCAGCTGTGGTACATAGTGCCGGGGTATGAAGGGCGGAGAGGGTGCAGTGCGTGCCGCGATAGAGCCAGAGATAGACCGATAAGATGTGGCGCGCGCACTCGAGGGCCTGCATTGTATCAGACGAGCTTTTTCCGCGAGGTGTGCCAGCAGGTACATCTGGCGAATATAACCGATGCTACTGGTTTGAAACTAGAGGAGGCTGATTCACTGGATCGAGTGAACGTTGCGGATAAAAGAATTTTGAGAAACACGAGCGGCCGTCGTACTGTATATCCGATGGTCGATATGTGCTTCGCATTTGGGGCAGGATGTCTCTGTCGTATTGATTGATTCTCACTCACTGCCCGAGTAGTGTGGTATATCCAATCATATCTTATATACTGTGCGGAAAAGTTAGCTTCACGCATGGGGCATCGATTTTTTTTCTGCACAGTGCATCGAAAGAAAATAGCATCCGATACTTGCGCGCGGTGGTTCCCTCTTTCTCGTGAGGATTTAGACCTTTTGCTTCGGCTCGGATCTAAGAATATTACTCGAAATGCGGTCACCAGTGACTCTGCACTCTGATCGAATAACACTCCCGATCGAGAAGCAGCTACGAATGCAATAATTGATTACGGAATTCATTCTTCGAGGGATTTTACGATCAATTGATCACATGTTTCTAAGGGCCCTCGAATGATGAAGAGCTCAGTCGAGCCAGTCTTTTGAAAATCTTTTTCTAAATGAAAATTCTCGCATAAGAATATCCTAATAGGTTTCTCTGGATTATATCTGAGCCATTATTCTGCTTTTCCATTGCAACTGATCGTAAGAGAAATTCGTTTGATCAACTCATATCTCGTTCTCAGCCTTTTGGCGCCCAATGTTACATATTTGTTCATGAATTTTTTTAAAACAAATAACAATGACTTTCAATTGTCACACAATTGAAGAATTTGAAAAAAATTCTAAAAAATATGTCGACTCATACAAGGACTTATACTTCCACAACAAACGTCTCAATATCTTCAACCACACGGTTGCCAAAGCTCAAAAACATGTAATTTCCGGGAGCCCCTGATTTTTGTAGTTTTGTCTCAAACTCAATTGTCATTTTCTGTTTTAACAAAAAAAATTTACTTCTATGCTTCAGAAAAACTCGGGCGTCAAAGGGTTAAAAGTCATCCATCGATGGTCGTAAGACTAGGGTATTACTTTTGATGACGAAATTTTTTGACCTGTGTGCCTGTACAATCTTTGGCAGAGTAATCATCTATGTACACATGTATGATGCGATCTTTTACAATTCAGCATAAACAGAAATTAGCTCGGAGCGGATTTATTAAACTCATTAACAAGTTACGGTTTCGTGGATAATCAGCGAATCCCTTGATAAACGCAAAAGACGTGATGTCTCGAAAACTATGAAACATTTCCAGTCCCTCAGGATTTTCTTCGTGGTGTGGATTAGCTTGAATGCATAATCATGCCTATTCACACGATGCGCTATACCTTCATAATCGCAACAACTCAATGCTCCGGTGGAGTTTCAAGATCTCACAAAATACTATAGTGCTGCTCGTATTCCCCGAGGTGCTGGGTTATGAATAGACTCACCTTTCCAGAAGCTCGGGAATTGCAAAGTAGTACGCCGGCTGCATGGATCCTGTACTCCTTGTCCAGCTGCTGGTGCTGCGCTTGTATTTTCCTGCGCATAGAATAATTTCGTATTCATGAGAGCACCGTTGATTCCGCCCCTCCGACATTAATCACGAACGAGATTATCCGTCGAGCAGCACGTAAAATCATTCCAGGTGCTGTAATGACTCTCGAATTTCATTGCGCGATACGCTAATTTTGCTCTTCTCTTGCCGACCCGCCACTACGTCATCATAATATTAATTCAAACGAAACGAAAGCATTCGCGATGTTGTATGGGCGGATCATCGCGTATTGAAATGTAACGGGAACAATTTTCAATTATATACGTAGCGATGTCAGATCAATTAATCGTGAAGGAAGGATTTTGAAATTTTTCATTACTGAAAGGTCGAAAAATACATTCATCCAATTGTAAGCGTGGATGAAATGTAATGTCGAGTTCAAATTGACGGATGATGCGATGGCTTGCTCTGCCGCGAGCGATTCGTAAACTCGGCGAAAGGAAATTCTTACCCGAATATCGACGCATCAATCAGTGCATACGAGCAACTGGGTCGCAAGGGCTGCAGAAATCGAAAACGAAATTGGCAATCATTGTGAATATCGAAAAATCTTCCATCTCGACAACGTGTCATACCGCAGGATCAAAATCCTCTCGAAAACATCGGAAACTTGAAATCTTGAAATCGAAACCGGCGCAGAAAAAGGAGCAAGCTCAACCATCTGCAAATGACACAGTTTTACCGCAACTCTCGACTACACAGAACACCGTTCAAAGAGTCAGAAGCAGGAGACTACGTAACATCTCGAAATCCGCCAAAAAAAAATACAAGCTCGATAAAAAAAAGCTCGAAACACGATGGTTCGAGCGCGCCTCCTCGGAAGGGCAACTTGGTCGGCGCAGGAAAACAAAGTTGTCGATGTTCGATCGCGAGTTGGCAAAGCGCCTGCGGCTCTATATACCTCGGCGAGCTTTGTGTACGGGCATCGCCCAGGCCACTCGACTCGCGAAGAGAGCGGAGCTCGAGATTGAAAAAAAAGAGAAGGGAATCCTAGGCCCACGTCGCTTCCGGAGTTTCCCAAAAATATACGAGAACGGGGTGTGCAAAGAGAAATAGAGGCAGACTCGCGGATATGGCTTATTTGACGATGTGTGTGGGGGGAGGCTCGATCGATTTTGTAGGAGAGAGAGGGGGGGGGGCGAAAGGGTTGGAGGTGTATACTCACGATATGGCGTGGAGCAGCTCCTGGCGCTGCTTCTCCTTGACTTTGACGCTGCCACCCTCGGCGAGAGCCGACTGAAGCTCGCGCTGGAGCACAGCCAGTTTGCGACGCTCGGCCTCCAGGAGCAGCGACACCACCTAGAGCGACAAAACCGCGTTTGAGAATCTGGGCTTTGGATGTGAGATTGGGTTTGAATAGGGATTGGCGTTTGGATTATCGTCTACTTGGGAGCATCATTTTTGAAGATTTGAGAGTGTTCGTTGGAATTGAGTTCTATCAGAGCGACGGCTTAAAATGTCATTTTGAGAGACGAAATATCCGATGTCGTCCGTCCTGTTTTGATGGACAAAGTATGATATCTTGTGAAGCTCAACGGAAATATTCAATAGTGGTTGAGATAGTCGACAGGAGGGCGCTAGTTTTTGAGCTATGTCTGCGATGACTGGTCGTGGTTAGCTAATTTTTCGTCGTGTTTCGTAGTTAGGCGATTACATATCAACTTGTTCATGGACTTCCAGGTCTTAATTTCGTCTGAGATGAGCCGATGTATCAAGATGCTTATAGTCGATCGTAATTCGCCAGGAGCCGATGGTTCATTACCAGCCATTTCTCAAACCAGAGTATCAGATTCTGACCTCTCTTCTCACAGTGCAGGCAATTTCCCTCGACATCAAGTTCGAGTAAGCGCCAAAGACAGAATAGGCGCTAATGTGTATGCCTAATAGGTCGATTAAACCGGGACAGAGAGCCGCCAGGCCCCGGATAGCTCATCTGACAGAGCATCTCGAAGAAGTTCCCAGTTCGAGGGTTCGGCCCAGGTGATTTTTTCACAATGTCAGTCAAATGCATTTTTTCAGTACTTAACATCCCGACGATCAAATTGTGATCGATACTTATTTACAAATCGATCTCAAATTTGAGGTTGATGGAGAAATATAAAGTTGGTACTCCAATGCCGATTTACGAACTGAATACCATTTATCGAGTTCAAAGAAGGTGCCGATGAACACTCCTCGATAGCTCTTGAATATTAGGCATGGAAGAATCTAAAGATGTATCATAGTGATCCGATGTTATTCAAACTCCGAATACTGCTTCATGCCCACATTAATTCAATACACCTGTGGAGTCTTCTAATTTACCGGTACTGGAAATCAAGAATTTGAAGGAATTTCGCAATAAAATTATTGATTCCAAGGGTCGCTCATAGTTTCCGCGATTCAAATTCTAACTCATTCACTCCGGCCACCGTTGATAAGGCAGTAAATCTTACCGCGGGCTCAACCTTCTCGGCCGGTGCGAGCAGCGGTGAAAGCAGGAATGCGCTCTCTACCCGTTAGCTCACGTCGGACAGGTGGAGATCTTCGTGTTTTTAGATTAAGCGTGCTTTGAAAGTTTTTACCCATTTTAACAAACTTTTGGGGATGTTCAGTGCATTTTGTGATGACCTCCAATTGTAAAATATTACTTATTGTTAGTATTACGTATCATTGATCATTTTGATCAATCATTGAGCTGACAAAAATATACCAATTTTATAGATTCTTAGTGATCGAATACGAACTGAATCTTTCATCTGATATCTCAATTCTGATGTTCAAATCAAGTAGTGGAATAAAGGAGACCTTCTCTCGAAGATGGGTAATTCCATATGCATGCTCTGATAACACGATGCATGCGTCAAAACGAATTTCAGTTGTACAGGCCTAGCTCTTCTATTTAAAATAAAATGTCTCTCCGTTATGGTGGCAGAAAAATTACATCTCATTAATCGATCATATAGGCTCACAGATATCAGTTTTCCCAATTAAATTCACATCGCCGAGCACTGATTGATATCGCAAACGTGATAATGGGCACTAATCAAGACAAAAGGGTAGTTTCCATCAATTGCTTATCTTTTTGTTCATCTCGGTACAAGTGCTCACCTTTGCGTCTCCTCTTTTATTTACCGCGTTACCGTATTCCAGCAGCTGTCGATATCTGATGCTTTGTCACACAAGGCACAAAAGTTCTCGCAATGCTGGAGTGACTCGCAGTATAAAGCGTGTTCGGAAATTTTTTGCGTTTTCCGCGAATGATTCTATCGATCCTTATCAGAGTTCTGTCCCTTTCATCATCCAATATTTGATGAATTTTTATTATTGTTAATTGGAAGTCCTAGAATTTCTCTAACCAGTGACTGTTTCTGGAGAAATGTGATTAACGGGCATACAGCTCAGACTCGATCATGACTGGTCACCATAATATTTTGATGGCTCTTCAACAATTCGTTCTCCGTTCATTTTCTCTCATGATTATAGCATCATCTAATTTAATCTTTGTTTTTTCGACAGTCAAACGGTATGATCCGCAAGAGTAATGAGAATATACAACATTTTCGTGATTCCGAAACCTGGAGCAGTTCGCGTCGCGCGCAGATTAATCTCTGGTCTGATCAATTCTCATAAGCACAGAGACCAACTCTCAGCTCATACCTCAGATACACGACTCCAATGTAAAGGGGACTACCATCTCAAAAGCTTGCATTTTATTGGTTTTTCCTATCTTTACTGATTTCTTCAAGGATTATGGCCTGAGTCGCCAAGGTCTATTGATTGAAAATGAGTTTCCCCAGATTATTACTGGAGATTATTACGAGTGGATGGTAAGATTGGACTTCAATCCCAACAACTGATAGTCCAGTTGTGCTGAGCTGATTGAAAGCTAGTGAGGAAACGAAATTGAATACTTGAATCAAGACAATTGTATTCGCGCTAATTATACGTTGAATAGTTATAAATATGATTTGTTCCATGTTTGTGAATTTTCGCTACTTGAACATTAGATTTGAGAGTGCCGAAATGAGTACAGATTCAATCAGCAAAATCACACCACGGAGACGATTACTGATTTTTCAGCTCATTACTAGCTAATTCATGTTGAGGAGTCGATTCGTATGGACTCGCTTCCTTCTGATGCTACTGTGAATCACACACAAGGAGGACCGAGATGAAGACTGTCATTTCAGATGAAGGACCTTCTAGATACGACCGTTCAATCATTCATCCCCCCAAACAATTTTCGGCCGAGTGCAGCCCCCAGAGAAACCAAGTCTATCGTCAAAAGGTCTGCATCCCCTCGAATCGCACAATCTTGACGCGAGCAAAGCATGCGTAATATTATACCGCACAGCGAGAGCGATGATCTCTGAGCAGCTTATACTCACCGCGCGGAACAATCCGTTCCGGCCGTCAGTTTCCCGCGAGCCGCTATGAATCGCTCTCTAGCACCTGAGCAAAAACGTAAGAGTAAACTAGCGCCTATGCGGTATACGTAAGCGGCGGCCAGTTATTGCCGAGCGCGCGCCTTTGTATAATTTATCAGCAAACGCGAACTGGCGCTCTCGAGCGAGACCACGCGCCCGCCCGCGATTCATATATCCTTGCGAAAAGAGGAAGAGCCGATTTTCACTCGCGTGGGCGGACAAGCGGCTTTGCGCGTTTTGCTTTCGTTTTTAGATATGACAGGGACTGATGAGTTGATGAATCTTTGAGGATTTTTAGGCGAGGGCGGTGGAGTGGTGGTGGATAGAGGAAATTAACGTTTATGAGTTGGGAGTTTTGATATTTTTGGAGAGGGAGGGATGGAGCATGAAATAATTTTCAATCTATACTTGAATTGGTCATTGCGAGAGTGGATTGAGCGCCATTTTCAGACTCTGGTGGACTTTAGCCTCGTATGATTGGTAATAATCATCCATATCGCAAAAAACTGCGAATGATTTCCTGAGTCCATGAACAACCCTATAACTATGTCAAAAAATTTTTGCGGCTTCCGTCTTCTGATCTATCACTGTGAAAACTTTTGCCATAAAATTCAGTAATGACACTGATTTCTCAGCGGCCTACAACCTGGCAGGGTGTGGTAAAGTTGAATGCTGAATACTTGAGAGGGGAGAGCGGGTGGGTATCACCCAATAGCTTTTCAGTCATGCATCTGACTAGATAAGTACAACTCTCTATTTTCAGCAGGAGCATCTGAAACTTGGCTGAACTGAGCATTTTTTCACTGGTTGGTATTACGTGAAGGAGTTCCAGGCTGATTATCTTGACTTTTCTAAAGTGCGCCTTCAATGAGTCTATTTGAACGGAAAGTTCCAGGTATTGATGAGGACGCTCAAAATCAGCGCACAGCTGTTGCTATTCCGATATTCATGGATCAGAGTCCATCGTTGTGATTTCAATTACTACGGATACTCCAGGATAGTATTCGATTTTCAAATATGAAAACCGAGAGACTGTCAGCAAAACGAGGAAGTCCAGGAGAATGCATTTCAATTTATCTTATGAAGAAGCTTACAACTACGTGTAGACCTCAGTAATTTCACACTTTCTCCATCACACTCATTCCTATAAGAATTCATTTTCCATTGTAAGAGACTCGAAGCGCGATGGGAATTCTATAGCATCATGCCAGAAAAGTTAAAAAAATCACGGTCCAGTGGCACAGCATAACAATTCTCAGTTGCTGTGGGAAAATTAATCATCTCGAAAACTAACTCGAGAGAGGTATAAAGAGCGCTTGCGCAGACGTATCATTAGAGGGAAATGAGGTCGGATTTGACGGGCTGAATATGGGCTGCCGAATAAGTGAGATGCGAGTTGCATTGTGAAGGATAATACAATACACATTAGTGATGCACTTTCAATTTCATCCAACCAATTCAATTTCAATCATTGCATCTGCTCTTACTCTAGTCCATAAAAAAGTGAAAGAACAAGTGAAAGGTGAATCTGGTTTCCAAATTGACGTCCGTTATGATTCAGAGACTTACAACTGCCCAAGCTGTTCGAACAGAGTGTTCGGTATCTCGGCATTGATCTGCAATTTGGCGGTATTATTTACGAGGTGAAATTATTTGTACAGTGATTTTATATATATCTTCTAAGCAGTATCCGAAGTTAATGAACAAGTTTGAATGTCTTCCGAGTGATGAGAATTTCATGACTTACAAGAGGAAAGTTGATCCATCTTGATTTCTGATAGCAATTTGTGCGATGCTGCAACGCTTTTCTCCACGTATCAGAGATGCTCGTCGATGATTGCATGCTTGGAACGCAATGATGGATTTTTACTCTGATTCTGGGGAATTATTCATGAACTGCCAACGATAGAGCATGCTGATGAAATTTGAAATATTCGTGTGATTCTGCATAACCCAAACGACTAGTTCCTACCTAATAGAAACTGTATATACACACCTCTAGAATGTCTAATACTTTCTAATCTGTAATTTACCACAGTTCACAATGTTTTCGAATCATTTATCAAGATGTAGCAATTGTTGCACGAACATTTTCAAACAAACAAGGAACGCAAATGATTATGGAATAATTTTCTATTTGATAGAATGCTTGGGTTTGGCCATTAGATAGATGTGATGAATAAATCATAAATATAAAATGGAGTCATCGGAAAAACTTCAGGGATCACGGGTAGGTTTATATCAATTTGGTAACTGATGCCTATAAGAACGTTGTGGAAATCCCCATCCTCGAGATTGTCGCTTTTGAACTAGTTCATTTCTAGTTTCTGACAACGTCCCCATCTATTTTTGCAAGTTCGTCAGTGATCCGACAATCTACAAACTTCGGAGCGCCAATGAACAAGGCAGAGCAACTCCGCATTCCTGGGATCCAAAAATAAAGTACTAGATCACAACATCGTTACGGATTGGTAGGTGATGATCTTCAATCTTGCTTCCTTGAAGTACTCAAGTACGTTGACTGACGCGGAGGTGGAAATAAATTGGATGTGGTTTAGAAAGAATACAGTGTGTGAAGTACTATTGCTGAGCTCAATCTAAATCTGACCAGACAGGATCATCATCTCTTAGAATCGGGAAAGTCTCCTTTCAAATCTGGGATCCCATCTCTGGATCATCGATCACCCCGTCGCAAAATTGAAAATAAACCACCCCAGAGAAACAAAAAATCAGTCGTTAGAGAAGAATTGCAGTTCCGACACTCAAACTCACATCCACAGAGTATCCCACCTCGGAGCCCAAAGTGCTAATCTCGAGAGCGAGATAACGAAGGCGAAAGGGTAGAAAAAAAGTCGTGCTTCGCCCATAGTCGTGAGCTCGGGCTCGATAACGAGAGGCCGCGGCTCGAATGGCTAGAAAGCAACGGCCGGCGAAAAACGGCTCGCGACCTCGCGTGAAAGTGCACGTATATACGCGTAGAACAGCGGGAGGTATGGTCGTTGTGGTGCCGTAGTTAGGGTACCTGCACGTCGTCTACGAGGGGGGCGAATTTGCCGGAGCGGCGGCCAAAGTGTACACGTAACGGGGGAGGCGAGCGCGTAAATATGCGCTGCATAATTTCCGCCGTGGCGCTCTGCACGCGACGAGCCCGTTCGAATTATCTCGCGCCGCGATCAAATCGCACCCTCGCCGAGCTGCGAGTGCAATGAGTATGTACGCGTGGCCGGTGTGCACGTAGCGCGTTGCATGGATAACAGTAAGCGGGCGAGGAAAATATTTGCCAGTGGTAGTTATTGGGGCATTTGTTTATCGAGACTTGTGAATAAAGTATGACGAGAGCTGGTAGTTTGTTGATTTTTGTTCTGGTGTGACTGCAAAGAGGTTCTAGATCCTTCATGTTGGGAGCAAAAAAAGATGTACTGAAGAAGAGTAGAGAATTTTGAGGATAGTCATGTCGCTGGAACTATCGGTGACTATGCTATCTCCTTCTCAAAATGAATCAGAGGTTCTGTAAGCTACTTTCACTGTAAAGCTTGAAAATTTGACGACAATGAATACGTAAATCCTGCAAGTCCAACAGGCTTGAAGACGAGAAAATTTGAAATGTGAAATCATTCATACAATGAAAATTTGCTCTTCGAATCGAATTCATGTACCCGTTTTATGTTCCCGCGAGTACAAGTACGTTGTTTTTCAAAAGCTTCTGGCGCTTGAAAATTCCGCCAATGGTCTCTTTCATGTTGGAATCGTTCATCCTAAAATACAGTAGAACTCGGTAATAACAAACTTCGCGGGATTGTAGAAAACTGTTCGTTCTAGCCGCTGTTCGCTATACCCAAGGCCGAGAAATATCAGGGAGATTTCATTGGAGGATTCACATAATCAATCCCTATTCTTTTCCTTGAGGATTTGAGGCAAATCTGAATGAACAAATGATATAGAATTTCACAAACGTCAATTGATTACTTAATGACACGAGAACAATATTTAATTTTCGTTTCATTCCCTTACTTCTGAGGCTATGACGCTCTACAATACCCTTCAGCTCGCAATATTGATGGGATCCACTTCTCTACGTTGTATCCACCTTTCTCAAAATTACCTAAGATTCATTTCTGGTTCTTTTGAACAGTGCACGTTGACAGAAAGTTGAAGCACTATCATGGAAAAATTAACAGATTCTAGAATTGTTTAACCTCGCTCAGTGTTTGAATGCCCTCTATTTGACCAGATATTGTGAAAGCTTGTCGCTTATTATTATTCATTTCTGACGTTGAAACTATACCGGCTTCCATGGTGTAGAGGTTAGGCCTATTATTCACTCGAATATCCTAATCCAGAACGTTAGTTTTGGTTGTAAGCGAGTCCGAGATTCAAAATTGAGCCAGCTTCTTGTTCGTTTTGGCCGAGGTGTTCGTTATAGCCGGTTAAGCCAATTCGTAATAGCCGACGTTAGTTTCATTGTTTGAGCATGGAAACGAATCAAATGATTGGAATTAGTTTGATACACCCGGGGTTTCGTTATATTCGAGGTCGTTATAACCGAGTTCCACTGTATTCACGCTGTTGATTTTTAATTGCAAGTTCAAGAATCGATTTATGATTACTATCGATTAACTGAACAAGGATCGCTCTGGGTCATTCGAGGCTTTAGAGCTCGCTTCAGAGCATTTTTCTAGAGCATGTCAAAGCTCTACGATACCGACATTCATAATAAATTTTCTTAAAATAAAGCTGTACAATATCTGAAAAATGTAGCTCCAGATGGCTATTTGTATTGGTGAAATGTATCACTGTGTGAAATTTGACAGCGATCTGCGGGAAGCGCTTGGAGTAGTCCCGATTATAGTGCAATTGGACTATACTTGCACCATAATTGAGATACCTCCAAGAGCTTCCCACAGATCACTCCAAAATTTTACACAGTGGTGCATTTCACCAATACGCATAGCCGTCCGGAGCTACATTTTCGGAATATTGTACAGCTTTATATTAAAAAAATTTATTATGAATGTCTGTAAAGTAGAGCTTTGACATGTTCTTAAATTGACATTTGTACATTAGCAACCTGAAAAATGAGTCCAAAGCAAGACATTGAAATCGCGTAAGAAAATAGAATCTCTGGATCCCTTCAGATACGGAAGTAAAAATGTGAATAACGATGCCGATATTCAGAGTCAATTCCAAAAATCCAGGAATAAACACATATTTTCGATCGCTTACTTGAATTTGGAGCTACGCGCAGAATAACATCTCTATATGTATTGAAAACTCCTACGTGGCTTTTGACATGATGAATCACATACATTGTCGCGTGAGAATACACGTGAATTTCTACGTGAGAATTCACCTGAAAATTTACGTTTTGATGAGGACCCCTCCCGTAACGTGGACGATAACGTGACATCACAAGTGATCGTCCTCGTGTAATTTCTGTTATTTTTCGTGTATCTCCAAATTGAATTAGGCAATCAAAACGATGCATTTATTCTTAGCTCATTGAAACTGACTATGAGTACTGACACCGACATTCATATTTTGACTTCCGAATCCCCTCGTTCTCTTTTCATCATGTATCATTGGAGTCAAGCAACCACGAAAAATATTTCGATGTCGTGAATCATATTGCACGTGAACGATCAGGTGCAATGTCGCGCTATCGTCCACGTAACGAAAAGGATCCTTATCGTAACGTAAATTTTTTAATGAATTTTCATGTGAATTTTGCAGGTGAACTTCCGCGTGAAAATGCGGGTGTTTTTTTAACGTGAACAATCACGTGGGAGTTTTCAGGAGAGGAGGGTTGGGGAGGAGGGCGTTGGAGTTCAGTATGATAGAACTGCTAGAGGCCGTTTAGTCGGGCCTAGGAACAGAGTTACTCAGGCGTATATGAGTCCACGAGCAGTAGTCGAAATCGAACTGACGATCTGAGAGAGCAGATCGGATAGTTAGATGGGTACTCGATACACTTGCGCGATTTGACTGAATTTCTATGAAAATCAGTAAAAAGGAATGGAAGCAACAACAAGAGAAAGATCGCCAACCAATAAATATAATGGACGATCTTGCAATGGTCACCTAGGCACACAGTAGGTGCTATCAAAGTTTGTAACAAAAGAACAACTTTCTGGCCAACTCGATCAGACTGAGTTCAGGGCCATGAGCTTCATCGGTGCCTTTCAAGGCATCATCGTCTAGATCGTCAGATCCCTCCTGGCGTTCACTTGGAGATCCAAATAGAATCTAAGTTGTAGTTAAAATCCACGAAGAACCAAGAAAAACTGTCCGAAATTTGCGAAGCCATGAAAAGTTTGTCAAACGTGGAGAGAAAATATGTGCTGATAAAAATGGAAACATGGTCATTGTTCTTTGAAAACTTCTTGCCGAACTCAGGTTTCGCAGTTGCAATATGATATATCGTGACTTGAACGTAACAAGTATAATCATGCCAGAGGCCAAGGATGCTATCAAAGAGATCCGTACTATGCGCAGACCGAAAACTTGAAAGATCCAGTTGAAATATTGAGAAAACTCAAAATGCTGGGAATCTCAGAGGAATTAAAGGACTTGCAGCGATGCAAGATATACATCACATTTTGTACGATAGAATCAGTCCCGAATTTCTTCGTTATACATAGAAACCTCAACAACTATTCTTTTTCAGTGCATCACGGTCCACACATTGCTTCCTACTACCTTCTTTTCTAAACCATCTTCCTTGTCAGAAGGTCCAGTGGTTTGACACATGCATCTTTTGATTTCATTCAATCAAGCTTTTTGAAAATAATGAGCCTCGATCACAATTGTAAAAACGCCTGAATTGTGAAATCATGTTTCA
>JAPYYZ010001888.1:0-14171 GCA_030522705.1 Eretmocerus eremicus | reverse complement strand
CATCACTCTCTCTCTCTCTCGACTCTCTCTTTATATTCCATTAAAGTCACTTTTATCTTCAACTCGTGTTCTCTCTGAAGATCCCCTATCCACGTAACACTGCCTTTTTATATTGCTCATAACTTCGGAAATACTTCGAATATAAGAATAATTCTTTCTTCATGTAAAAGTGCTCATTCTTCTCTGAATTTTGAGATAAAAGACATCATCCCACGACTTTTTGAATCTAAGATACGTTTTTTTTTCACAATTCAATATCTCGTAAACAATTAGACATCAAGAGCCAAAACTTGAGGAACTTGTTGGAAATAGTCTGAATTTAGATATAAAGAATGTTTGGGCCACGCACCTGATCTCACTGGCTCGCCAATGTTGGTGGAAGTTCATATAATTCTTTGCATTGGGTGAAAGTTCTACGGGGCGGTGTGGTGGGGGTACTCTGAAGGCGGCGGTAGCGGCCCCTCAGAAACTGACGCTCGGGCTTCTAATCGGAGCGCGCGGGATTTTTTGGCAATATCTCAGGCTCTATCCGTCCGATTCCTTCCATTCTCTTTTGAATATAAGGTAGCTTTTCAAAAGAATAACTTTGGCGAATGGTATATTACGATTTTCCGAACCAGTTTGGCTGGATTCACGATACCTAATTTGGATTCGCTCTGCAATTGTACTCTTCCTTGGCTCGTGGTCATTCTCGTTGACGAGAACTACTCCAAGTGACATGATGCGCCAGAGTCTGAGAAAATGCTTCATTGCAATTATCCAAAAAAGGCAGAAATTTTCGAATTCCTCAAACCGAGTGGGAAAACTCTCATAGTCCGGGCGCCAGGGGAGGGTCTGAGTATGCAATCGGATGTCCAGAAGGTTTGAAGACGTATCCTAATGTATTTTGAGACGCTGAATTCATATCGCAAGGTCGCTAGTCCGTAAACCCCGCCGTTTATTTGTTATTAACAATTTTAAGTGCAAAATTATAGTTTTTTGCTAATATCTTGGGAAATATGCGTTTTTACGGAAAAACATACAAGACCGAAGTTGTAGATGATAAGATTTTTTACACAAAACGTCCAGGACACTTTCGCGAAAAACCTAACCCCGAGCCGAGAAATGCACGAAAAGCGTCCGGAGCGGTTAACATGCGCATTTCACGGCTCGGAATTAGGTTTTCCGCGATAGTGTGCCTCATGTTCGTGTAAGAAATTCCATTATCTACAACTTTGGTCCCGTGTGTTTTTCCGTAAAAACGCATATTTTCCAAGATATTAGCGAAAAACCATAATTTTGCACTTAAAATTGTGAATAACAAATAAACAGCGGGGTTGACGGCCTAGCGACCTCGCGATATGGATTCAGCGCCCCAAAATACATTAGAATACGTCTTCAAACCTTCTGGACATCCGATTGCATACTCAGACCCTCGCCTGGCGCCCGGACTATGAGAGTTTTCCCACTCGGTTTGAGGAATTCGAAAATTTCTGCCTTTTTTGGATATTTGCAATGAAGCATTTTCTCAGACTCTGGCGTATTATGTCACTTGGAGTAGTTCTCGTCGACAAAAATGACCACGAGCCAAGGAAGAATACAATTGCAGAGTGAATCCAGATTAGGTATCGTGAACACAGCCAAACTGGTTCGGTAAATCGTAATATACCGTTCGCCAAAGTGATTTTTTTGAAAAGCTACCCCATATTAAGAAGAGGATGGAAGAGATCTGACGGATAGAGCCCAAGATATTGTGGAAAAATCCCGCGCGCTCCGATTAGAAGCCCGAGCGTCAGTTTCTGAGGGGCCGCCGCCGCCGCCTCGAGAGTACTCCCACCACACCGCCCCATAGCACTTTCACCCGATGCGGAGGATTGTATTAACTTTCACCAACATTGGCGAGCCAATGAGATCAGGTGCGTGGCCCAAACATTCTTTATATCTAAATTCAGACTATTTCTAACAAGTTCCTCAAATTTTGGCTCTTGATGTCTAATTCTTTACGAAATATTGAATTATGAAAAGAGAACGTATCTCAGATTCAAAAAGTCGTAGGATGATGTTTTTCATCCCAAAATCCAGAGGGAAATAAGCACTTTCAGATGAAGGAAGAATTATTCTTATATTCGAAGTGTTTCCGAAGTTATAAGCGATATAAAAAGGCAAAAAAGCGAAAGTTATAAACAATTAGCTCTAGGGCAAGTACATTTCGTAATAGTTACCAATTTTTTGATTGCATCCTATAGTTGAGGGTCGAAAGAAGCTCTGTGATTTTTTTGAACGAATGAGGTCGACGCGTTTAGTTTCTATAACAATCGCAAAATTGGATAATTTTGAATAAACGAATAGAATATCTCCAATGCTTATGGATGGATCAACTTGAAAACTCTCATGCTAGTTTGGAACCTTGAGGGCTATTGGTCCCAGCAAGTACACGTTGGTTCATTGTTCATTGTTAGAGTTAAAAATAAAGCAAAATTTCAGTTTTTTTCTACTTTGTTGCTAATTATCTCGTGATAGAAAAGTGATACGGGAGTGAATTTCTTTTGAATATTTAGAGAATTTCTCTGTCTACAACACTGTATGGGGAAGAACATCGTATTCAGCATACCAATAATACTACACGCGAAACAGTGGGAAAAAGTGCATATTTTCGCACTATTTCGTCCCTGTGATTTTTAGCAGGTCCATACGGTTGTTCCATTTTATGACTTATTGGTCTATACGATGTCCCGAGTCGGAACAGAATTTGAAACATCTCATGGCAGCCATGTCGAGTTCGAGCTCTTTTTGAGCTCTATTTACTGGCCTATAAGATTTGCTTCCTTTCTTATTCTCATTTTTCAACTCTCTCTTTCTGAACTCACTCCCCTCATTTATCAAACTAGAGAAAGGAATATTCTTTGTCGAAGTATTCTACAAGAAATTTTCATAGATACACTTATTTTTCCTCCAAACTTCTTCCAAAAGCCTCCGAGAAATGATTGACTCAGGCGTGACCTTCCGTCAGTAAGTGAGCGTGTGTACATTTTTCCGATTTTCGCGACAATTTTAGTTACTCCGTAAATCTGACAAATTCCACGTTTTTCCTGAGAATCCTGTAAAATTCCTCTCGATCACCATCTCAAGAGCCCTATCAATCTCCAGCCCCCAGTATCTAATACATTCCTTTGTCCGAATTTTTGAATTGGAGTAGTTCCATGAGTCACCAAATGATAGAATTGATAATTTCATCAGAGCCTAAGACGTGTTATGAAATACCTCAGGCTGTGTCACAGGTGAGAAACAATCCAAAATTCCTAAAAAATGGCGGGAGAAGACGAGGATCGAGTTTCATACACTGTTTGATATTTAAAGACGTCCCACGTTAATTCGGCATGTAATCTTTGCCTCTCCAAGTTTTTTGATCGCTCAGAGGATTGGTACGATGGGTAAAATCTCATTTCCGGATTTGGGAACAGCTGAATCCCCGGTGCAACTGCATCAAATCGGGTCGAGTATCACTCATTCCAACTGGAATACCATTGTCTACCGAATAAAATCATTCTCGGATCTGTAGATGGATGAGCATGCACATAACAACTTTTAGTTCCTGAATCAAAACATGTTTTCAGAAAACTTCCAGAGGATCTGACAGATTTCTGTACTCAGAAAAATTTCAGAAGAAGTACTGTCGATGTCAAATGACACAATAAATACCTTGAAATATGTTACGGAATTACTTCAGCGGAATTTGAGAGAGAAAAACACTTCTCCATAGAGAATCTGAGATTTCTCTTCGAAACTAGATTTCAGTCTAATGAAGTGGAATAAAATTGAAAACGGCATTGTGAGGGTGCGTCAAAAAGTTTCTGACAATCCATGGTTCTCGGGTACTCGACACTCTGAAACCATATAGGAGCCTAAAAAAAGATTGCACAAGTCATCATTTGGCAGTTTGTGCAAAAAGTGTCTCAAAAAGACCACCTTCCGAAAGCTGTTGAAAAAACTGAACTCGGTTGAGGTGATCAGTAGTTGTAAACAAATTACGATAGGAATGTCCTTTCTCCCAATTATTCGTCAAAGCACTTATGCCGGCTCGAACCTGAGGAGAAAATTCCTTTCAGACCAGTAACTGTCGTAACCATAATTTGAACCGAGCAAAATATAATTTCTTCCCAAAATAAGATTCTGAGAAAGTTCTTCGACCTACAATCACAGCTAAACTGTTCTCAATTGCAACATTGCGACAGCTGGATTTGCTGTCTTCTTCAAACTATAACAAAGAGCTGGGTTACACTACTATAGATTGTCGTTTGTTCACGTTTTTCAAGTCTTACATTCTCACATAATCTCTTCAGTTCACATGGATACGGCGAGTAAAAAGTTCCACGACTCTTCCGTCCCGTCCACGCACTCCTCACAAACTTCATATTCCAGGAAAATAGGAGCGACGAGACGTTACACAAGTTACACCGACTAGCAAAACTCAACCTCTTCGATTACAGCACGGGGATGGAATAGCTTAGGTAGAACTTACTCTCTATCAATAACTCTTCTCGCAGCCACTTTTTCCCTCTTTTTCCCCTATATACTCTGGCCTCGTACCTCTCTCTTCATCACTTTTTTTTCGTTCGCCGAGATTTTTCTTTCTGAAGGCGAATGCTCCGCTTAGTTCCATCTAGATGAAAATTTTCCGTGGGTGAGCAAAAGTGAAGGCTAATGTTATTACGGTATGTATCCGAAATCTAGAGAAGAGAACACGATGAAGAGGAGCGATGCTAAGAGTAAGTCTCTCGATATTCTACGACCGATACTTCATTCTTGTCCAAAGATGTTATGTGGTGGGATGTACCACCATATTTTCATGTCTTTCGTCATGTAAGAGTGCACTCAGCGATTCATATTTCTAGAACGGGAGGCTAGATACTAAAAAAAGATGGACGCCACACTCCTCTCGATTGATCATTGCATGGATACTGGAAATTAAATCGGAAGCTGAGTGACAAAATTCAGAGATCAAGGAAAGTCACGCCAAGAGAATACTTTTTTTCCTATCCTCGAACCGAAAGTCGTCTGATATCTCATTTACTGATCGTGTTTCTTCCACCAGATAGTAGATACACTTATAATTCATACTACTGGAACGACTATCAGAATATTATTTGTTATTCAATATGATGTCTCTAGCAATAGTTCATAGCTATTTATTATCTTTGCTTGATAATTTGTTCTGGAACATTATTTTCCTCCTCTCTTAATATCTCCCAGTGAAATTTTGTATAATTTCACTTGTTTTGTGCGCCTCTACACTCGACCCGTGTTGTCACAATAAAACCACCGTGGCCCCTCGGATCACGTGAAAAGTCACTCCAAAATATTTAGAGAAATTTACTTGCCAAATTCCGCGGAAATGTTTGATCTTGTAAAAAAGGACGCTGATACTATGAATTTTCGAAAAACGTTGCGGACTTGCGATCATTTGGTCCGACATTTGCGACAAAAACTAGCTTGGCTCTCATAAACTCGTGGCGTGGTGTCTCCAGAACTGTCAACGATGTCATGAACCGCCACGCTGGCCGGCAAATCGTCGGAGGATTCGTCGCGCTGGACTCCTCGCAACAACTTCATTCGTCTTGGAGACGCCGAGTGGAGAAGTCGCAACTGCACGCTCGAAATGTCAAACTCCTACAAACGTAAGTATTTGTTATCCTTCTTCGCGATCATATATTTTCGTTTACAAATGATATGATTAGTGAATAATCTAAATCTTTGGATATGTTTCCAGGTGGACAGAGGAATAAGCCGGTGGGCCGCGGGCGAGCGGCACGAGGAGCGGCGGGCACGGGGCGCAGCACGAACAGGACGTCGTCGTCGTGCTCACACACCGCACCGAGAGCTCCACCTGCACCGTCTGCTGCTGCTGCTGCAAGGACGGACCAGCAGCCGCCGCCAACCCTGGCCCCCCGCAAATAGTGGAACAGGCCCTCGACGCCGGTGCGGGCCAGAGCCGCAGCGATCTCGGCAGCGAAACACGTGCGTGGCAAGGCGAGCCGCGCGGAGCCGCGAGTCCCAGGGGCCGGTGCACGCCTGCACCGGCTCGAGCAACTGCGGGGCACGGACGTTCGCCCGTGACCCGGGCTGGAGCCTCGACGACCAACAGGGGCCGGTGCACGCCTGCACCGGCTCGCGCAACTGCGGGGCATGGACGTTCGCCCGTGACCCGGGCTGGAGCCTCGACGACCAACAGGGGCCGGTGCACGCCTGCACCGGCTCGCGTGATTCCCGCGCCCATGGAGAGCCCCGCCGAGCCACGTACGCCGAGACCGGCTGCGGCGAATCCTCCTCGCCCGGGCGAGGGCCTGAACTTTGCGCAGGCAGCCGCTCACGCACCCGGGCGTGCAGCTGCCGCCGTGGGTCCGGCCGCGGCCGTCGCTGATCAGCCTCGTCAACGTCAGGCCATCGACGTCGAGGCTGATGCAGCAGCGCGTCCACCCGGCGCCGAGCCGGAAGGAGACCGGAACGAGAAACGAGTGGAACGCCGGCCGGCCGAGACGGCGTTCAATTTCCGGGACGCCCGCGGCCTCGGCGGTCAATGGGCACCCCGAGGCCAAGACATCTGGGCACCCCGGGGCCGCGACAACTGGGTAACTCGAGGCCACGGTGGCGGCCATCGCGGCCGTTTCCGGTTCCATGACCATCGTCACACCCGCGACCACCATCACCACGCATGCCACCAGGTCGCCAGTCATCGCGGCGACGAACATCTGATGGTCTGTCACCACGAGCATGTGTGCCATCACCAACACTATACTCCAATTAATGACGTACAGGTAAGCCGTCCTAGCTATTACTATGATGCATTGGATCTCATCCAATCCAGGTAGAGAATATTATTAGAGTAGAACTGCTTTGCAGAAGAAATTCCGGATCTGACTAGTCTTATCTCAATATTCTTCCTTGTGCCACAAAAAGTTTCAAAATTCATCGAATACTGTGCCATAATCCCATCTTCATGTGAAAACTAAGAAGAGATAATGATACACGATGAAATTTTTGAATTTTCTTACGGTCTCTCTTGAAGCAACCTTTCATGAGCTCGAGTTGGGAGCACCCTCTACCTCATCATCAGTTTTGAGAGTGCTGATCCTCCATGGATACTTTTGTATGAGACCCAGGTGGTGAATAACGGTCATGCCATTATAATGAATTTGGAGACGGACTTTGGATTTTTTCATCAACCAAGGGTTACACATATCACTTATTGAATTTTTTTTAGGTTCGTGATCCTTAAAATTGAATTTCTGTTATCGAACATGCAAGTTCAACTGCTTCATTCTGGAGACGCAAAAATAAACAGTGGAATGAGGGGATCAGGCACAACATTTTGGTCACAGAGCATTGCTATGTTGATGATATTTTTCATAGGAATGAAATCAGATCTAGCGCATCAAATACATCTTATTAGAATCATGAATACCATCTCTTGGTCCCTCAATATGTGTGAATAACAGCAGAATGATCAGGGGTGTACACACCAAGTCTTTGGAGACTCAGAGCCAGAAGATAAAGGGCAGATTTACTAATGATTCGTTATCTTTTCTTTTTCCAGCATATCCAATCTGGCTTTGGCGCTGGGGCAGCCATTCCAACGACGCAGGTGCATTGGGGCAAAAGAGTAGCAGCGCAACCCTTGCTGGTGCCGATCATGCAGCTAGCACTGCGAACCATGCCCATGCCTCAAATGGGGATGGGCATGGGCATGGGTATGGCCGTGATGGGCATCAGCCCTCATATTGTTCATTAAATTAGTGAACTCTTTCCATTTTTGAAATGTTAATTGTATTTTTGAGAAAACATTGATAAATTTTTTTGTAATATAATTAATAAGGGTGTATTCAGTTCCCATATTACCTCATTCAAGCTCTTTCATCATTCAAGCTCTTTCCCAATGTTCTCGAACTTTTAGCTTTCCTTCATTTACCGTTCTTTAACTTTCCAACTAACTTCGCTCCAGAATTTCAAATCTACCTCGACAACAAACGAACATCCCCCCGCCCCCGCACGTATGAGAATTTCGATAGCGTATAAACAGCCGGAGTACACAGCTGAACTCAAACGCATCGTGAGCGGTTTCATCTTACCTCCGTCGAGGTAAGGATCTTCTGTTTGGCTGAATTGAGGAGTAAAGGAAATTCTCAACCAATCTCCTGTGACTTTCTGTACTTGTCCTTGTAAGCTCGGTCTATGGTCCTCAATTCCATCGATTAGATTCGCTCTGGAAAATTAGAGAGGAGATTGGCCGATTTACGACATGGAAGAGTTACACGACTTGATACCAAGTTATTGCCGCAAGTTGCTTTCCTATGAGCAAAGTTTGTACGTCACGAACAACGTGATGAGTGATTTGTTCTTTGTATCTGATCCTGACCAATACGACTGCCCGTGTTTCGCAGATGTCGTTATCCACATTATCAATAGGAAGAAAAATGATATTGCAAGCAATGCTAGAGTTGTCTCCAACAAAAACCATATCAAACACTTCCAGACATTGCCTTGGTGGTTCAAATGGAGCGTACTGGTGGACTATGCTGTGCAAGAAAATCAGAGAGTGAGTTATACGTTGAGAATAACTCAGGGAAGCCAGTTATTCAACAATTTTTTTGAATATTATTTGATAACACTCCATGATCGACTTGCAACCATACATTCATTCTCGAACGACCTTTGTGAATACCGCTGATAAAAATTCCATTGTGGAACTTTGAAATTTACTCATAACTCTTGCTTGGAATGAAATCTCAAGAATCTCCTTTCAATTTCCACGATGCCTCATTCTCCAACTCTTATTGATTGCTGTAATGATCGAGGAAAATATATCTCCGAGTTTTTTTTAAGAAATGAGAGCTGAAATTCTAAGAGTTGTACTTCTCTCACTAAGAAGTGAAACCTCTATTTAGGAATTAGATATGCTCTTTTATTCTGCTTTTCCGTATGAGATGATTGATCTGTATTGGTCGTGGTGAAAGTTTTGACTCATTTCTCATTTCCAGATGACTAAATTAACCTCTCGATCAAAACTTGATTTTGACTGTGATATCGGTGGACTAAATGAAACTTGTCAACAACCAGATGAAGATTCATCCATTTATGATTTTTGTCATGAAACTCGTGATAAAATGAGTGACGTGGAGGATATGGCTAAGAAACTCGGCCAACAACTAGAGTTGCAGAAAGTGATGAATATCAAGCTTAAAACAGAACTTAGGGAGCTCTTGGAGATGAGACTTTCTGATATTTCTGAAAGTGCGAAGCGCGGAAGAGCGCCAAAAATGATCCACGAGGGTCTATTCTAATTTGTAAATAGAAAAATGTGTACTATATTAGTATGTGAATAATATGAGACACCCACGTCTGACGCAATTCTTTTATTAGAGGAATCGGGATGTAAGATTTTGCGTATATTTTCAAGTTAATATTTTTTCTTACGAATCTCGTTGGTGTTACAAAGAAATGCAGATATACCATAGTTTACACAATCAATCTGGTGTGATTTTTTCCAGTAACTCAAAGTGAATGTATTTCATAATAAAATAACGAAAGGATTCTGACTACGAACTTTTCTCCTAAACTTTTCTGAGGGTGAGTAGAGAAATTTCGGCTCTACAATCCGTAAAGCACTTGACTGTACTTTGGTCTTTAGAAATTGCAACTTCTGTTCCCCTCGTAATACACCTGGTGCAGGATATGTCATCATCTTCACATTCGACAATGTCAGATGGCTTACATTCGTTGTAACAGCATTGACACTTGGAGAGTGATTTCTGTACCTTCAACATGAAAATATGAAATTTAGCATCAGGCTGAAAGACCTATTTGATAGGATAAGAATCTAATACCCTCAGAATTTGCATTTCATGTGCCTCTTTTTGCAAGTAATTCCTCAACTCACGATGATTCTGTATAAATGCAATTTCTTGAAGCAGTGATGTAGGTGCATCTATCGTAGTAGTTGTTACAAGCTTTGTTCCAGTGTCATGTGGCCTTCTCTCAGTCACACACAAATTAAAATTATGAGAGGTATGAACATCCAAAATGTATTGAACCCAAATGAAATGATTCATGTGGGCAAATAAAATGGAATTTGAACAGAAAAAACAGATATTTTGTGGCTCATAAGTTGCAAAAGTTGACAGAACTGATTAAAATACTTCATCTGATTTTCTGAAACCAATCTGGGAGAAATGAGAATCACTCATAAAAATTCACTGTGTAACATGAACATTTCTCTTTCGACGAGGTAAATCCCAATCTGTCGTGTACAGTACGCCTGCTTACATTCTCAAAATATTCAAAATGTTCAGGAAATTTTTCCAAGAACTCCTCTACACTCAAAGCAGTTGTGTAATGATGAATGTTTTCTTGGACTCTTCTTGTGGCAAAATACTGGTCCCTTTTTTTTGTAATTTTCATCTTCAAAGAGAGTTGTAACTAACAGAAGCAAAGAGTCAACATTTTCGCGATTCTGCTCGACAAACTTTCTAAGAGCTGGCGGACATGCATCTGGTAATATATTGACCAAGATCCTCATTTTTCCATCTACTCTTCGTTCCATCTCTCTGGAGGAATTCTGAATTCATCAAGATCTATCGTTAAAGAAGAAGATGAGAAATATTTTAAAAACCACTAGAAACTCATCGACAGAAACTGTTGTATGCCAGGTATAAGCTGGCGGTCGTGTATTTCGCAATTTTCAATGCGAGAACGATACGCGAAGAGGCGGAAGAAGAATCGGGCATTGCAACCAGTTTGGTGAATAAGAGAACGAATCAAGTTGCATTTTTTGCAGGCTACCGCCAGTATCCGGTGCGTCTGCAGCTGCTGAACGCGACTCCCGTGAGCCTGACTCTGAGCGCTAATCGTCTAAGTTCTAGCAACGCTCCAACCAACGCGCATTAGCTGCTCTTGCCATACGGAAAATTGAATGGCTCAAGCAATGGAAATAATGCACCCGGCAACAACAGCAACAATGCAGCTGCGGCCACGAATACCCAGGGCCAGAGCCAGGAACCTGGCTAGCTTTTCCGGAGGGCCGAGTGTCAAAGGGAACGCTCGCACTTTCTAATCCCCCGTCGAAAATGTGTACACGAATTTTCATAATCAGTCCTTTTTGACGATCTCATCGTACCCCAATAAAGCTTGGATTGACGATGGGTCACTCTTTCCAGTGAAACGCTTTTGTCTTTGAACTTATCCTAGCCCGCATCTGATGCACCAATGAGCACAATAGTCGAGACTGCGCAAGTAACAATTTCTCTTTCGATTGCCGTAGTTGCACAATGCCTCCGATCTTATCTCCTATCCAATGTCTGCCACCATTTTCATCCTCGCGAGTGATGATCTCTCCAACGAGACTGCAATAATTTACCATTCAATTTTCGACACGTGCTCTTATGGTCTTTGCGAAAGCGAATTCCTCTCGGTGAAACCAGCGACTTCATATTAGAAAACGAAAGCCAATGAAGCGAGCCGCATTTCTAGGAGCCGCGAGCCGCGTGAGTACAGAGTGGATGATATGGTGGAGGAATAGCAGAGTTCAAAGCGTGAGCAGCAGCTCCAGTAGGTCCTACTCCTGTCTGAATGAGAGGTGAGGAGAAAAAATGCGGCGGGACTGAATCAAAGAAAGTGGGATATGGCTCACCCATGTTGCAGTTACTGCAGTAAGTCATCGCTCCGCATTCGTTGTGATGTATTTTGTCCAGATCGAACCAAGCTGCAGTTTAAAACTCTTCGCCTCCGTCTGCCAAAACTCGGATAATCGATACCCTCGGTGCACTTGGTTTCAAAGAGATACCAAGACTCACCGATTCATACTAACAAGGAGGGACCACACCCTTCGGTTCACTGAATCTGACAAAATTTTTTCTACAGGCTCGTACTACCTAGAATATGAAGAATCCCAAGTATTGCTGAC
This sequence comes from Eretmocerus eremicus, assembly GCA_030522705.1. Classification (NCBI taxonomy): domain Eukaryota; kingdom Metazoa; phylum Arthropoda; class Insecta; order Hymenoptera; family Aphelinidae; genus Eretmocerus; species Eretmocerus eremicus. The sequence continues at coordinate 2,239 of JAPYYZ010001888.1, read as the reverse complement.
AAATGCGCACTCTGGTCAGAGTTAGAAAATAATCAAGTATCCCATTTTTCATGCGTTTTGGCTATTTTCACCCATAATAGGCTTCTATGTATCATCAGTTGATCTCGCTCGACCAAACCCCCTATTATACTGCTGACCTTTCGTCATATTTGGAGTACATGAAGTCTGAACAATCCAGAGCTAGAGGATATTGCCTCCAATAGCTCTGTCCAGCGATCATCTCGAATCCAAAACATTGCCAATGGAAACTTACTTTGACGTCAATCAATATTCCAACTCACCCTTGAGAATGACTTGCATGCTTCATTAACCGGCATGATAATGGACAAATTGGCCCCTAATATATCATATAATGATCTGCCGATGACATTGTAACAACAGGATCCAGCATGATATTAGAAACTGAAAGTCAAAGCCGGCAATTTTCATGAAAACTCACCGCAGCAATCTCTCAAAGATCTCTCACTTGTGTTGACACTATAAAGACTGACATACCATTTCTGGGAGTATATACAGCCGCTGGCTTATTTTTTGTATATATCCTTATTGCATAATCATAGGTTCCACTAGCCTACAGCGGAAACAGATTCGGAATCCAGATCAGAGTTGAGATCATGAACTGAATTGATGTAACGGGTGAGATAGGCAATCCGCCACATTTCTGAGCTCCAATTGCTTCTTCTTACTGCTTGGCTCAATTCTCACAGATTCTTGGGTTCTGATGATGGGAAAACCAGCTCTGTAGGAGAAAGTCATTACCTCTTTCATTCATTAATTCTACCATTCTTGGATGATCATGCTGAAACCTGAAACACAAGAATAGAAATCCACACAAAGTATCTGAAGCCCTGGTACAACGGAATTCATCAAGATTTCATGATAGAATACTGTCAATACTCATCTGAATATGAACATAGAAGATGTTGGTTTCAATACTTGTGATGAGAGGAGTTGCTGTCAAGTACTGCTTCAGCAATATCTGACAGCAACTGGTGAGCACCCACTGGAAGTTGGGGAACAAAAGTGTGCAGGAAAGATCTGAAAAAATTCACAATAATAGAACTGTATTTGCTCAATCTATTTCCGTTGTCGATAATGATTGCCCATCTCCCTGTTTTTCATAAAGGAACAATCACCCCCTACCACTTCAAACTGGCTGTATTTTCGCGGAAAAGTCTGCTCAGGCTCCCAATCTCATCTTCCCCAATTGCTTACCCTCTATTCATGAATGTTCAACCCTCAGAATTGACCAAATATCATCCATTTTTATTTTATCGATGAAAAACAGCGGCTACAAATGGTGAAAACTCACACTGCATGGCACACTACACTACACACAACTCATATAAGTATCGTCAAAAATACATGAGGGCAGGTTTCAAGCTAAATTCGAGTCATTAATCCGAGGGCGAGCCCGGAAAGAGGCCCGAATCCACGAAAAAGAGGTACTCTTGAGACCGAAGGGAAGAGTCGGGGTCTACAAAACTCACCGACCACAGATACAATCTGGCTGGATAGCAGACAGTACCTCTCAGCTATCGAAATAGTTTTCAGATTCGAGAAAAGTTTCACAAAGATCAAAATCAATGAGACAAGCATCAAACTTTTTCGCTCAAAAACACGCGGAAAATGCGTATTTGGTCGTTTCATTTCGACCATGTAACGCGGATCAGACATGGAATGTTCACCAAAATAGCTCTCTTGGATCAAACAACATTCGATCCATCTTTTTCATCAGCTTTCAGGGTCGAAAAGTTGAAGTATCATTGTGGGATGACCAAAAACGGTACAAAAATCGAAATTCTTCATCGGAAGAGTCCAAAGGCGCGTTTCACTCATATTTAGCCAAAATTCCACTCGCACCCCTGAAAATTTGTACCATTTCTCAGTCAGTAGTCTAGCACAGAGCAACATTATCCAAACTGATCAGGAGAATGGTGAAGAGGTGAAAAATTGAGAATGAATAAATATCCAAACGAGTGCCAGTCCCAGGGGAAATTCACTGCGTATTGGACTGTAATCCCATCATTTTTGGGTATATTAACGTCAAAATTTGTAGGAATGATCTTCATATTGTAGATGACGAGATACAGAAGTAACCAAAGCTCAGAAAGAACTACAAGTTTCCAATATCAAGGAAAATGAATAGAAATTACAGTTTTCCCGGCTCAGAAAGCCAACATCCGAAATCCCAATATCTTAAACAATTCTCAATCGATGTCGACGCCCAAAAGCTCAA
>JAPYYZ010001887.1:0-14172 GCA_030522705.1 Eretmocerus eremicus | reverse complement strand
GACTGATTGGAACTCCAATCAGTTCTGATTTGAAACCAATCAGTCGTGTGAACGCATGAAAGGTTCCAATCAGGTCTTGATTGAAAGGGGTTTAGAGTGTGATGCCCCATTCGTTTGGCTCTTCATCATATTATGGTGATCTGAGATGGGTGCGCAGAGCTAGAGTCTATGCTCCAGATCTTGGCACGATATGACTCAATAGGCGTAACAAGTTCACCATGTAATGTGGTGCTTGTACATCTTTGTACTTATGAAGAATTATGCGTGAAAACCCAGTATCAGCTCTAGTGTATGGGTACCTTTCCTGAGCTCGTAATACAGCGGGCCTAACAAGACGCTATGAAACACAAATAGTACATTTTCTACCTTCTGTCTGGCACACTAATCCCGTCTTCATCAATACGCAAAATGTAGTATTTTCTCGCGTTGGGTTGATCTCTGCGTGAAATCATTTTTAGTCTATTATTTGGCTAACTCGAATGGTGTCGTTAATTTACTGCATATTTTTCAGACCATTTTTGATATATTTCTTGGTTGTTATAATTGTCGTAGAATTCTCCACAAGAATTGTCCATTTTTTATCCAGAAGAATTAAAAAACCGTTTTCATTACATTAAAAGTATCCAAATTTTGGCTATGTAATAGCCATACAAATGAATCTTATTCAACTGTCTAATTATTAGTTTCGACTCCATCTTTCTTTTGATAGATTTTTACCAGGGAAGAAAAGTGTCATCCTTCCGATACTTTGTATGCTTTTACGTAACCAAAACAAGGAAGGAATCACCCTTATTCGATCTGTAACGCGACAGCTTGCGCCACCACCGGATCTTTGGGGAAGCTTCCGATCGCCCATCAGCTGTTCGCTCGAACGCTTGGCGGGGCTCCAGATCAAATCCGAATTTCTCAAAAATGCTTTGAATAGGTGTCAATACAGGTCGACGATGGCTACGAATGCTAGCTAAGTAGTCAGTAACATTAATCATAAGAGTAATACTTCTTATAATCATGCACAGCAGTAGACTTGGCATGCTCTGCATGATTTCGTGTAGGCAGATATATCTACTGCTTCGATATAACTATAAGAAATATCACTTTTATGAATACTGTTACTGACTACCTAACGAGCATCCGTAGCCATCCCTGACCTGTATTGAGGCCTATTCGAAGCATTTTTGAGGAATTTGGTTTGATCTAGAGTCCCGCCAGGCGTTCGAGCGAACAGCTGATGGGCATTCGGAAGCTTCTTCAAAGATCCGGTGGTGGCGCAGGCTGTCGCGTTACAGGTCGAATAGTCTTTGCCCATGGCCCCTAGATCCCTGTAAAGCAGGGGTCCAACTAGGCTCAAAATAATGCAATATTAGCGCAGTTAATTCCCCCATGACCCTTTCCGATTTCATCCTCTGCTTTTTCCTACTTGTGTTACTAACAAGTAGAGGGTCAACCTTGTGGATCACGGATTTGACCAAAACTCTGGGAATCATCTTGTTTCGGTGAGAAATGAAGATATCTCGGAGGCTTTATGCTAATAGGCTTTCTGTTCTGAGATACAGCTACGAACATTAGCATTGCTGGTATACCTATATATATGTGGCTTTTTAATACGGGCCTATATGGGCAACGCTAATGTCCATAGCTGTATCTCGGAACGGAGAGCCTATTAGCATAAACCCTCTGGGATATCTTCATTTCTCACCGAAACAAGATGATTCCCAGACTTTTGACTAATTCCGTGATCCACAAGGTTGGTCCTGTACTCGTAAGTCACCCCAGAGTGAACAAACAAAAGGCTTGAACGAATCTGTGAAAAGAGCGTTGTGTCTTCACTTGGACGATTCTCTACTGATCTTGAGCCGTTCCCCATGGCTAATCTCGTAATTCGCATTTAATGATCATTGAGCGGTAAAATGCGCTAATATTGTATTATTCTGAGTATATTGAATCCGGTCTACTGTTTTGGCATCAGAAGAACCGGTGTTTCGAAGGCCTGATACTCTCCTTGTCAATGTGGAAAGGCAGCCATACGCATTGGCTGACTCGTGTATCAGGCGTGAACCGGTTGTAATGAATGGATATCATGGTGCATTTTGTTCCGATTTAGAGTGAATTATAAGCGGTAAAGGTTGAGATCATCATGATTTTTATGTGCGCGCGAGGTCGATGGAGGATCAAGATGAATCTAATCATAGCCCTATCACGTGTTTTGTCCGTTCACTGTCTTCATGGAACCATGATTACTGTGCAGCAGCTGATGATGCCACGATCACCTCAACTTGAATTCCTCATTTAACTTATTGGAAGAATTTGATATTCCGATGAATCTCGAATCTAAGTATCTTAGGAGAATAAAGGGTCCAAAAATTACGCAACAAAATATTCACTTGCTCACGATGACCCAAAAGTAAAAAATCAAAACTTTTCGCAAGCTAGAATCAGAGAGATTGAAAATCCGTACGCGGAGCTACCGCAAACCCAGTGCTTTCAATACTCGATCCGAACGACGATTGTTACATCAATGGTCCTCTCTCGCTGTCAGGTAAGGGGGGGGGGGGCTTGGTCGCAGCATACGTGTTACGATGTGATACTCTGCATGATACGGGAGCAGATCTCCGTCTCGAATCTCGGGTATACCCGCTTGCAGTGCTTCATACATTGCACACGATCTTGCCTGGAGTATAGCGTATTTACAGAGCGCGAAGAATTTGTGCGTGCATACGCATCATGTTCTCACAGCCAAGCTCATGCTTGACGCGTATTTGTTTCAGTCATGTAAGCGAGCCTCGCCGAGACTTGCAGAAGAGCGCAGGGCGACAGCAGTGGTAGCGTCGAGGCAGGTACGTCCAGGTGCCGCGTGAATGAGGCTGCTGTGCGAGCCGTCGACGCAGCCCAGGCGTCGAGGGTGTTGCATTACCCGTGACGAGTCGGCAGACCGATGCCCCCGCGTGGCGCCACGCTGCTCGCTACCTGGCTCGCCCGAGCACGCCACAGGATGGGAGGAGTGATGTATAATGCACGGTAATCGCTGCCGACGATGGAGTTCGAGCTGGACGGCAGCCTCAAGGAGTGGGCCAAGGACAAGCCGCTCAGTATCTTGCAGCTAGACCCTGCGGATAGAGCCGTGCTCAGGATAGCCGGTGAGTCCGTCTTCTATTTTTCCGACCACCGGACCAACTCTTGAATCAAAAAGTTCTCCTCGCGAGTCTTTGCCTCTTCGTCGACCTTGCCATGGACCGGGGCGGGAAAAACAGTTAACTCGGCACTGGAGCGTTAGATTGTTGATTTTGGCCCGAGGGGTCACTTGTGGGTCAAGTGAGGCGAGGGCTGCAAGTCCCCTGTGCCAAAATGAACCACGCACCCGAAGCGTAACTACTACTTTCGCAACTCTGTGGGGAAAGTTGTAGAAAAATGTAACTTCTCTTCAGTATCTACGGCGCGAGAAGTAGCGCAGAAATGACTTCTCGCACAACTTTTTCATTCGCGCGTTAACAAAGTGTGCGTGAATAGTACATTTCGATACGAAGGCGTAAGGACTTTTTCCCGCATCCGTCTACGCCCGTGTATCGAACTGTATTTTTTGACAATCCGGGAGTGCAAGTTGCTAAACTGTTCGCAAAATCAACTTTCACGCACAGAATATCAAAATGTAACTTCTCGCACGGATTGTAGCGTGTGAATTTTCTATCTCGCACAAATCTGAAATCTGGTGTCACATGATCCCCCCCCCCCCACCCGTCCTTTCTCTCATCTTTTGTCCTCCAAGTCACTTTGCATGGACATCGATTCATTCAATTGCAAACTTGCGCACAGTTGCAAGATAGTAGATTTCGATAACAAATTAAGAGTAGAAAAGTTTATTTTTGCATCCCTAGTGATATCTTCCGGCCCGAGCCGAGGAGGAGGGCCGGAATCGTCTCGAGAGTGCAGAAATCATTCCACCCGAGTGCCGAACCCTGTTTTTTGATATTCCGTGCTTTCTCTGCAGAGATTAGTCGGCGCAGTTGAAAATCATCGTATTTGTGATAAAATTGCCAGTACACACGGTCGAATTCTTACTGATGAAATTGGCAGCTTTTGTAGAAGTTCAGTGCCACTAGCAGATTATTAGTTCGCATCAGCTGATTTATTGCACCTGTCGATAATCTTATGACTTTGTGATAGAAATCTTTAGACACTTAACATTGGTCTCATCAGATTATGTATCATCATCCCACAATCCCGGACTCAATAAAAATCTCATACCTTTTCGATAGGGAGCAATTCCGAGACTGCATTGATTTACTGAAGATCTAACCACTGCAAAATCAATTACAATTTACTCATGTTTCGGATGACGGATTGACACTGGCACGAAAGGCTTACTTCATTTCTCATTTTTCAATTTTGCTGGATATCCTTTATGAAAATTTTATAAATGATAAAAGAACTACCTTACAGTCGTCAAAAGTCTCAAGGATTCTTCACCGAACTGTTGCATTGTCAAAGAAGTTCCATGTTAATTTTCGAGTATATTGTCAAATCAACTCCCTTCCCTCTCTCCACCCGTTTAAGACCCCGATGATGATTTACAATATTACCAATCTATATCCCATGGCTAACATATTTATTTTGAATGGTCTATTTGCTGATATCATTTACAAAGTAGTAAAACTCAAGATTCATACAATTATGTGATTGCACTCGATTCAAGATTGAGTTTTTCGTACCAATAAGGAGAGGGCCAGAGGTCCGGACGAATCTACACCAAAATTTTTTTACAGATTGGTATCACCTGGATTATGAAGAATCCGAAGTATCTCTGTCAAATGGGCCTCCTATACGTGGAAAAGTTGTATATATATAGATATACTTAAACTAACAATGCTAATGTTAGTAGCTGTATTTTAGAACAGAGAGCCTATTTCATGCAGATCCTCTGGAATCTCCATATTTTAGGTTGTTGAGTCTGTAAAAAAAATGTTGGTGAAGATTGGTGATCCGGACTACTGGTTCTTCCCTTCCAAGTCATGATGCATAATGAGCATAACTAATAAACTAAAGTTCAGAACACATTGTAGAGATAAAATCTCTGTGGGTGCGAGAAATGATTACGGACACAAACCTCCTAGTATAACACGTACATGTTACACTGTTTGCTTTGCTGTATCAAGAAGATCCAAATGCTTAGTTTTTAAAGTCTTTTCCTCGCACAGTGTTACCAACAGATTGATTTCCAAATCGTGAAGGTAGATCGCAATTTTTCGGATCATTCTTCCATCCATTAGCGGATTTCTCTTTATTTAGACGAACTTTTGAAGTATGGGGAGACAACTGACTCTTGAGAACTAGTGAATGAGTGAGAGACTACTTCAGCCTTTCAATTTATTATATTCATGAACTTTCGACCGCCAAACAAATCCATGTTAACTTGACCAACTGAACATTATTTTGTCACGCGTTATGAGAGAGTTTGTAGATCATTGATTCATTTCACTCCTTCTGATTCCAATCTTCCTCAACTCAGAAACAAACAAATTTATCATCTCATATCCTGTATTCTCAAACTCTCGATAGCTTTTAATTGCATAATAAATGATACAAACTTCACCGGGACTTTCCCCAAATTCTTGAATCACGGGGACTCGAATTGGTTGAATAATGTTCATGAAAAAGATTTAACATTCAGTTGATTACACTTTCCACCGCTAATGATGGCCGGAAGAGTGGTGATGTTTCTTTCCATGGTGGTGATGTCCTTTTTTAGCCCAATCTTCGTGATGGGAATGATGGTCATCGTGACCGTGTTTTCCATGATGACCTTTGTGATCTTCGTCATGGTGACCATGATCGTGATGACCTTTCTTGCCGTGATGATGATGATGATGACCGGAATGGTGATGACCTCCCTTTTTGTGATGCCCCTCTTTTTCGCCGTGGTGCTCGTGGTGTTCCCCATGTTTCTCATGATGACCCCCCTTGTGATGGTCATCGTAAAACTTATGATCCTTGTGAAACTCATCCTTATGAGCTTTCTTATGATAGCCATGAATTTTTTCACCCTTTTTATGCCCTTTTTTGTGTCCATGCTTCTCTCCGTGGTGCTTGTGACCATGCTCATGATGCTCGCCGTGGTGGTCATGTTCATCATGATGATGTTTTTTATGGCCTCCATGTTCATGATGATGCCCTTCATCGTGCTCCTTTCCATAATGCTTATCATCATGATGATGATGGTGGTGGTGATGATGGTGGTCCTTGTCACCTTTCTCTCCGTGTTCTTCGTGATGGTGCTTGTGATGTTTATGTCCTCCTCCATGCTCCTCATGATGGTGATGATGATGGCTTCCAGCAGCTTCCAGGTCCTGAACCGATTTATCTTTGGCGAAGACGAAATCGAAAGCCACTAAAATCACAACTATTATGGCTATCCACACTCGCGAGTGTGAATTTCTTGCCATGTTTCTGCGTTGTCTGCGCCAGAATATGAGTATTGATGCCGTTGATCAACTAAATTGTCACCGACAGAAGTGTCGCTTTTATAGCTCACTTTAGTGCTGCTTCGATGAACTTGCGAAAATTTCTCGACGCAATCATTTGTCCCGCTTTTTCGTGAACTATTTCGTCTGATATAGGAAGAATTTCGCAAATCCGCGTGTCGAGTTGGCTCTCAATGATTGCAGCAGTTCAAATAGATTTCCTCATTATCTAGCCGTATCTGTTACGAAAGTTATCGTCATTTTATAAAAACCGACCTTCATCCAGGCTTCGATCCGCTTTCATTTGGAACAATTGAAAGTCTCAATTCGTTAGCCCAGCCCATTTCTCGATGCTCTAGAAGAATGATCAGTGACGGTCTACTGAGCACCGTCTGACAGTCTTCTCTAATTTTTTCTAAAGCTTAATTGTATTAGAGAGGACTTTGTGTACATAGAACCGGCCCAACTATTACACATAAACTGATGCATGATGTTTACTCATAGAACAACTAGCATCGAATCTATGAGACTAAACGAACAATCCTCCAATGTAAGGTAAGTGCACTTAATCCCATAACACGAAACGGCGGTTGTTATAATTGTGTATCCTCGAATATTTTTGAACGCAACCCAGTTTTTTTTTCTTATTTTAAATCCCCCTGACCTCTCCAACCCCTTTTTTAAAAAGTTTCACTTGGCGAGTATGGGCCTTCTAACGTGAATTGGCATCACATCAAATTGTCGGTGCACTCACTGACATTTTATGTGACTCATGTTATTCCCATCCATTCATAATGGTAGGTGTGGAGTTGAAAGAGGTGGGATTTTCCCATGAATGTCCAGGAATTATTTGAATTCTTAGAAGGATTGACATCCAGTAGGATAATACGTCGGATGGCTTTTGGGTATCATATGAACTCTCAGGATTGAACACGCAAGGAACAGCTGGGATTCGTGATAATCCAGTCTTTATGAGAATAGTTCATTTTCATGAATAGATTTCACAATTTCAATTAGAAAAAGGAGCGAAATCAAGCAAGAATGGCGGATGTTTAAATATTAATCATTCATTCTCAAAACTCCATATGCTTTGATCTCGGAATAACGCAAATGACGTATGATTTTTCATCAAAATTGAAGCGCCTCGCGTTATACCCATATTGAAGCGTGGCATTCAGCTATTAAAGTTCTGCCTTGGTAAATCATCCCCTGGGCTTGGAAAAACAACTCGAATAATTTAGTACCACACTTCAATCCATGTATAACGCGAGGTGCTTCAATTTTGATGGAAAACTACAAGTGATTTGCGTTATTCCGAGATCAAAGCATATGGATATTTGAGAATGAATGACTAATATTTATACTCGATAATTCTTGCTTGATTTCACCCCTTTTTCTAATTGAATTTGTGAAGTCTATGCATGAAAATAAATTCTTCGCAAAACGATTGGATTATCACGAATCCCAGCTGTTTCTTGCGTGTTCGATCCTGAGAGTACATATGCTATCCAAAGGACACTCGACGTATTATCCTACTTCATCTCAATCCTTCCAAGAGTTCAAATAATTTCTAGATATTCATGGAAAAATCCCACCTCCTTCAACTCAACACATACTATTTTGAAGGGATGGCACTTGAAATGTTAGTGGGTGCACCGAAAATTTGATGTGATGCAAATTGAGGATAGAAGACTCATATTCGCCAAACGATACTTTTTATAATTAAAGGTTGGAGAGGGGAGAGGACTTCATCTCTTGTAAGTGGCAATCAGTATAAAATTGGTTCAAAAATTCAAATCTCAACACATGCAACTTATTACAAGGGAGATGTAAGCACTGGTATGGTAAATAATAGAATTTTGGCAGGAATACTTTCCCTTCATAAAAATATGGAATGATGATTGGAGATAATGAGATCCCTTTTTCTTCAAATAATATGAAAAACTTTGTGGTGACTTCATAAAAATGAAGAATAATACCGAACTTATTCAGTATCTCTTCGTATAGTTGAGATCAACTTTTGCGCCATTTATTGAAAGTACCAATAAGAATTATATTGAGCTGCGTTGGTCAAATGACGTTCCCAAATCTACAGATAAAAAATTGTTGTAATGAATGGATGCGTGAATTGAAAACCTGAACCTTTGAATACTTGAGAATGAATCGGTCCACTCAAGGTCAAGATAGGAATTAATCTTGAGCGAATTATCAAGAATTATCTCTGGCATGAAATGCTCGCCACTGGCGCTATTGATTGTGAAACCATCGGGGCATTTGAATCATCAGCCCAACATGAGAAATCCGACCCAAAGATGTTTATTTCAAATCATCGCTCCTAAATGAAATTGATGAGTATAGTTTGGAATGCAGTCTTAAAATGTATCTGAACCGCGAACATAACATCAGAAACTTTCATGAGATATTTCGTGACATTCTTTATCTGTTCAATTATCATTTTGAATGTAAATTTGGAATTATTGAAACAAATGGTTTGAAAGCAACTGATGCGCGTATAGATGAATTTCCCATGTATACCCTGACTCACAAAGTGCAGATGAAGGTCTCTTAGCAAGAGATTGTTTAATTATCCGCATCTCTCTAGAAATTATCTAGAACATGAATTGTGGAAGCTTGGAGAAGCAAACTCTTCTAAGGAAATTTATGTGAGAAATTGGAATCAATTTCAAGGTATGCTTAATCACCAGCGTACTATAAAAAATTCTTCGACATGATCAACTCATCAGTATTTGCAGAGAATCGGTTTGAATGTGCACAGTGAATAGCTGTTGAATCCATTGCATGATGAATCACAGAGCTTATATCTAAAAGTACCAGATTTGCTGTCTTTAGGTGTGCCCTTTCGATTGCCGTTATCAAAATTGCGATAGTTTGCTCCTAGAGAATGATATGACTACTTAAACATAAAAAAATGGACGAAATTGAAGAAAAATCTTCTTGGTGATTTTTTTTAAATGAGAAAAGATGTATATTCAATCGAAACTGTGAATAAAAGTGCATCAAATGTCAACAGTTTTCGAGGAGATTTTTTTGATTGGGTTACGACAAAGTGGATTTGGCCAGAATAGCTAAGAAAGCGATGCCAGGAATAACTAGAGACGGGGAAAACGCGTTGTGATGCCCATGACTTGTGGAAGTTGGGGGCTGAATCTCGAGTAATTATTCTCCATTCATGCATTGTCAATGATTCGCATGTTCTCGGTTCACTCGAAATAATTCTCAGCGAGTCGCAACACCACATAGTGAGTTCGGATGATCCTGGCACCTCTGGTACTCCCCTCGAGTTCGATACTTTCCAAGCCCACTATAATTCTTAGAATTATCTCAAGTGGGCCAAGAGTATCTAATTCATCCCAAAATGTATGCACAGTGAGTTTTTCGGCCCCGTTTTTCCCGTCTAGTGATTTCTGACATCGCACTCTTAGCTGTTCTGGCTGAATCCACTTAGTCGGACCCTAATAAAACAAAATGTCCTCAAAAACTATAGACATTTTTTGACACTCCATGCGTAGAAGTTCACTTTTTACATGGATTTTCGACTTTTACTCATGGTTCGTCAAAAAAATAGCTTTCGATACACTGTCATAAAATATGGAATTCGCATCTACGTGATGATTCCGATCCTCGCCTTCGGCTCGGGCCGGAAAATATCACTTGGTATGCAGAACCCAACTTTCGCGCCCTCGTATCGAAATATACTATTATACACTTTTATTCATAGTTTTGAGTGGGTATACTAGAAACTATGCAATTTCGTTCCGAAGAAAAATCATAAAGAAAACTTTTTTTCAGTTTTTCGCACCATTTTTCATGTTTGAGTGATCATATCTTTCTTCAGGAGCAACATATGGCAATTTGACTCCGGAAATCGAAAAAGCACACCCAACAGCAGCAGTTCTGTTATTTCAGATGTAACCCTCACGATTTATCCTACTGGAAATCCAATGTGAAAAAGAGCCACTGGTTCCTGTCTCGTGAGCGTTAACGGGTTAAACCGGAACCGGCACCCATCCTGATCTACTCAGGACCTGACTCTTGCTCTTAGATGAAACCCATATTGCACTGGAATATGTTGGCGGGCTAGAAGTCTAGTCACCGAGTGGTCAAGACACCGAGCTAGAGAACACACAACGCCCGCGAACAAGAATATTAGGCATCAGAAAACTTCCCTCGCGCGGAAAGCTTACTAAACGTTAACTTCCCGCATGCGCTACATATTTCTGATGAACCAGGGCCGGTGTAAGTATATAAAAATCTGCCGTAATTGCCGTGTCAAGCATCCACAAGACGTCTGCTTTGTCTCGGTGCTCTTCTCTCTCCTCTCTCCCCCCTCTCTCTCTCTCTCTCTCTCTCTCTCTCTCTCTCTCTCTCTCTTCTCTTTCTTTCTTTTCTCTGTTATCGAGGCTGCCAATGCATATCATGTGATGAATTCGATTCGAGGCCCTCGAGTCAAGGCCCGTGGTTAGGAGATGAATTTGCGAAAATCATTTTCGTGCGTAGTGAAATCAGAGTACAGAGATAGAAGCCTCGGTGCACAGGATTTGGAAACTGGTTGTCCAAGGGCTTAAATTGCTCCGAAGAGGCCTTAACCAAGCCAGAGAAAGGTTTCTGGGGGCATGCACTAGTCCTCAATTTTGCTCCAGACGGCGCTGTCTAGTAACAACCCATGTTAGACCCAGGGGTATACCACCGCCATGTTTGACCTTGATGCCAATTCTCCAATAAGGAAATACAGCGCCCTCTCGCTTATGTATTGTCTTGGTTATTTTTGGAACTATAAGACTGAGAACGACTCAGAACAGAAAAAACGATCGTTTTTTCGAGGTTGAGATGAGGCCCCTTTGGAACAGCGAAATTGAGATAGACTCAAGGACTGACTCTGAACTGGGTGATTCTTTTGCTTGGAATCAGCATTTGCGGAGTGGCTCGGAAAACACAAATGCAACTTATGATTTGAACATGAATAATCTTGCAATCGCATGCAGCAACACAATCGCTTGCCGTGCACACCGCGCAGCAGCCGGCTTCTTCCGAGTCTCTCTCTCTCTCTCTCTCTCTCTCTCTCTCTCTACGCTCCCTATATTCGAGTCACTGCATATCGCAAGCTCGTGGCGCGGGTAGCGCGCCCTGGTGGCAGGCTCGGCCGCTGTCGCACGTGCGAGTGCAGGCAGCAGACGCCAGGCGCAAGCCGCTGCTGCAGCACCTTGGCAACGTGGATATATATGCACGGTACCGATCGCGGCCCAAGCTCGCGCGCGGTGAGCGTCACGAGAGCGACTGCGGGTGGGCGGCGCGCCAGCGCGCGAGTCGTAGAGCACGGTGCTCGGCGTCCAGATGAGTGGCTGAAGCCAGTCTGCCGTGCAGGCCTCTCACTGCAGGCCGCCCCGAGCAGCTCCTCGCGTCGAGCCCCGGGTCACGGGTCGCTGTCTCGTTGCGCGGTGTCTCGCCCGGGCTGGTGCTCGGCGCCGGGGCGAGCCAACGCGTGTCCAAGGCGAAGCCGGGCGATGCCCACCAGCAGCGGCAGCAGCGCGCCGTTGTCGAGCAGCCGCCTCGGCGAGCGGGCACCTGTCGCCTCGCTTCCCAGTCATCGCAGCCGGCTCACGCAGGTAGCTTCGCGCGAACGCCCACGCGCGCGCGCCTGCGGCGCCCTCGCGCGAGATGTGGCCGCCGCGCGAGCGACGTATAGTGAGATCGCGTACGCTCGTGCGACTAGCATTGCTCCGGGGTCATCGCCGACGGTGCACAGCGTGCCCGGCCCGGCCCGCGGCTGCGCCCGGTGCCGCGGAGCGATCGGTGCCCTCGTGATAACGGTAACGCTCGCGCCGATGATCCACGCACACGCGTCGGGGTATCGGGAGCGACGACGCTCGGTTGCCCCCTCTCGCTAGCCCAAATCCCGCGCCCAAATCGAGTCCTTGCGCTCCTGGGGGGCTTCGCACATCTCGGGCCCGAACTGCTCTCGGGGCGCGACAGAGCCAGCTCCAGTCACGTGTCGGTACAGTTAAGAGGCACTCTCGGGCACTCTGTCCTGAATGTAACAGCGACTTTCGAGCCGTCTCCCGACAGCTCCTCGTGCGACTGTATTCGTTGTATTTATAGATCCCACTCGTCGAGTCGCAAATGCAAAACTCACACAAGAGCTCCGGGTCGATGACTCGCGCCCGCGCTAGCCGGCCGATCCATATGGGCTCGAGCATCTTCATCGTTGAATGCAATTTTGTACTGGAGAGAATCCTTAATTCATGTGGAGATAATATTTCATGACCCCACACGAGCAAGATGGATTTCTGTATACAAAAAATAGTTTGTGATACGAGCGGAACGAGTGTTACAAGTCCTTCACGCCAAAACTACCCAACAGCAGGCAATTTCGTACAATGTTTCACTGTAACGATACCTGAAAATGATATTCAATGTTTCGATTTTTGGTTAAAGTGCCATAAGAATTGGAGAGTTCCCGACCAAATTGAAGTAAGTCTACTTTTGAAAATGCCAAAAATAGGCTTTTTTGCAACTTTTGGAAGCCTTTTATGCTACCAAAATTCCGTCCAAGGTTGACGTATCACACAAAATTTTCAGAATTGGCGGGGTCGTGTCCAGTTGAAAAAAATGCGCGACAATGGTTTTTGGAACAGATTTAAAGCGTACAGATCATGACTAAGAGAAAGTTCGAAAAAATGGACTTGGGTCACTTTCGTCGGGGACCCTTCGGTTAATAATTACTTTGTATGTCGAGGAAATTATTTCGGCATCTGATAGATGGCACCTCTTCGTTTCCCATCAGCCTCGCGTGCGATTTTTGTGCAAAAATATTTCGAACTAGAGATTTTGTTGAAGAAACCTCTTAGTAAAACATGCTCAGAACAATGATTAGTGTGGAAGAATTCAGTCAGGGAAAAAGTAAGCGCTTGTCCATTTTTTCCATTCTGAACTATTCATATCATTAAGAATTATAATGAAGTCACCGCGGCCTAGTGGATAAGGTCCTGGCCTTCAAAGCAGAAGACTAGGGTCCGATTCCCGGCCGGTATCACTGTGAATTTTCATAAGTACCTTTTCTGTGGTTTCGGTGGTTTGGGACCCACCTAAAACTGTAGGTCCTACGAAATAATCCCAAAAAGAGGTTGAGAATGCGTTAATTCAAAAATAATATAAAATATAATAAATACTAATCGTGAATAGATACTACATCATTCGATGATCGGTAAGTCTCTTGATTTTATGTTGTCGAAACTGTTCGTAAAATGATTGTCTTGTTCTGCAAGTTTTTAGACGAACATTGGACGCGCAGCGTATGAGACACGAAGAAGTGGCACCTATCACTGGAGTATTTCATTGCAATCGCGCATAACTCATTTCTCTTGCCGCATTCACGAGGCAAAGAAATTTTCATAACTTCATTTTTCCACGCATCATTGTTTTAACGACTCCTTCACGATACGTATTGATTGACCGATGCAATCAAACATCGGCTACCCTTCTAGCAAAGTTTTTAAAATTTTGGATTCCTTGTACTCCCGGTTCTTTGTAGGAAGTTAGTCTTGTTAACATCGTGGATGAAGTGAGGCAACTGGACCTTATTTGCCCCTAGTATTTATGATTTGCCACCACGTGAGATCTCGAGAATCCATAGTCCCAAACCTTGGCCCAAATTTGTCTGTGTATGTTCTGTCAGAATATCAAGGAATAAGCTATCTGAACC
>JAPYYZ010001886.1:0-14173 GCA_030522705.1 Eretmocerus eremicus | reverse complement strand
GCGGGTGGTGGGTGGCTTGGTGGGTGTTGGCCTGGGTGTCGGTAAGGCAGACCCCTTTGTATCAAGTGCAGGTACTATCAGGTGTTGATAAGAAGGAATGTGCCTTATCGATTGTGGGTAATTCTGCTGACGCCCCCTTGCTAATCTACTGAGAGAAACCAAAAAAAAAGTTTAACACGTGGGAAGTATTGAAGGAAACAGTTTCATAACAGGGCGCGAAAATTGTGAGGCGCGTTCAAAATATATAATCATCTATTCATCGAATCTGCTTCGACATTGAGATGAAAATGAGAGAGCGACATCTTGAATTTTCCCATTCATTTGCATGTGATTGTACTTGTCGTCACTCAACCGGGCTCTTTGCGTCCCTAACTTTTCCCCACATGCAATTCTTGTGAACGTGTCTTGGCTCATTTCCAAGCTCTTTTGACTGTGTTTCGGTCTTGCGCCAGAGATACTGATTTTAGAGTTACCTAGATTCTAGTAGTTTTCCGCTCGCTGCGCTGAGCAGCTAATGCAAGGTGTGCGCGCATCTGCTCGCTCCCGCCGCTCGCTCGGAGCCACATACTGATTGGTCGGGGTCGATGTCATACAATGCATGACATACTCCCCCGCCGGCTCTCTAACTGGCGCTACTTCCCAATATGAAGGTCACTCTATCTGGCAAGCTGGTCAAATCGGGCATTTTTTGAAGAATGTCTAACTCCTACAGGTCTTAACTCAAGCGCCATGCAACCAATTTGAACGTTTGAAAATGAAAAATGTAGGTCTTCTTGAAACGAAAAAAAAAAATATGTAAAAAGTATCAAGTTGGCTCAAAATGGCAGGCATTTGAGGAAAGTTGAAAAATCGTAAAATGCTCGTTCCACTATTTCATCTGCCAGATGAGTGGATTTAGTTTTTGAGCTGGAGTCAAATTTTTCCTTGAGAGTTGGAGTGGTGACGAGAAAAATGCGACCTCGTATACCTCTCTGGGGTGTTTTCAACTGATCCGGCGAGTTTCTGAGAAAGGGTCCAGAAAGGCCTTTTTTGGGGTATCAAGAATTTCCTACGGGGACCCAAAATTTTATGTTCATAAAATTATTGGTATGGTAAAATTTTTCGAGAATGATTGGATATGTAGGAAACATTTCTCCTCTATTCTTCTTGCTTATAAATCATGATTGTTGCCAATCTCAAATTTGCATACCTCATCCTCTAGCAAAAATATAAGCGATTCGATTCTGCCTCCATTGATGTGAGATCCAGTCAAGGACGTTCCTCTAATTCGTATGCGAGGTGCATACGAGATCACATAGCAAATCGCATACGAAATTGCATGGTACATCTGCCAAACGATCGTTCACCGGGGCCCGTATGCGATCGACCATGCGATCCCAAGTGCATCCGCATGCTTGATCATTTACATGATCGCATGCTCCAACGTATCCGCGATCGGCAAAGGAATACTCCACATCTTCCATGTCCTAATTTCACCGTGAAATTCTGAGTTCTGGGGAGGAGTTGGGACGGTACAGTCGATCTTACAATCAAAATAACATGTGATCTCGTGTGCGGAGTGATATGTGATCGCATTTACGAACCATTCCGGCTGCTTTCAGTTTCTATTCTACGATACTTGCTATAACCAAGATGCTCGTCCATCTCAGCTTTTGAGGCTCTTTCAAATATATTCTTATCTCACACCCGATCGTCAGCGCGATGAGGTTCGATCCCTGGACGCACGCTCCCAAGCCCGATTACATGTGAGATTGCATGTAAGATCGCATATGCGCTTGCATACGCAATCGTTCATGCGATCGCACGAACGATCGACAGCTCGCGTCAACCAAGGCCGAGCGTCGCATCATGCTATCGATATACAATCCGTCCTGGGCCCATGGGACGAAAAAGCGACACCACGGTATTGGGAGACGACATCGATTGATACGCCTTTAGCGGCTGAACAGAGTACTATGAACTATTTTCTTCCACCAAATTCAACACGTATGTCATCTCCCAATAGCTGGGGAAGAGTGGAGTAAGACGGGCACTCCGCAAACATTGGCCTGTCAAATAAAAATACTATAAATCCTCTCAAAAATCTAATCCTTTCCATGTTACGATCCTGTCGATCATATAATTTTTTCCTGGGAAGTTTGGAGGGGCTGCAGAAGCTCTAAGAAGCTCTAGTTATTCTACAGAATATCCAAGATTCCGAGCCAAAAATCGCTTGTCATAGGTTTCTTACTCCGACCACCGTAAGAGCCCGAGAAAATGTTAATGGCCCTCTTGATTTAGTTTGATCCTGTAGTTTCACTAGCAACCCTTGAATCTCCAATTCGCTTCGTTGCATTCTGTTGCGTACTTTGAGACTAATTGCAAAAGTGAGTGAACTAGTGAAGGGAGGTGAGACGGGCACCAAAAGTAGGGTAGAAAGAGCACACGAAACTCACTCGATGGCGGCATGGATGGAAACAGCTGGCTAACCCAACTTTTGATTCGCCCCGCATTCTGCGATGGGAGAAGATATGGTGTCATCACTCCGCCGGTAAAGCATTGAAATGATGAAGATGACTCGAAATCACACGAGAAAGAGCAAGTAATTCGGAGTAAATAGAGAATTTGACCCTCCTTTCTAGACTGACCAGAAAAACCAGATGAGATCGGATCATTTCTTATCGAAGGAACATCCTTGTAGGATTGATGTGAGTAATATACATCGAATGGAAGCTCTACGAAGCTTATAAACCACCAGATAATGCACTGATCTAGTTTGGGACCTCGAAGATGATGATCGTTTTTTCATAGTTTATATATCGTCGATTCACTCGTTTGGATATCAATCTTCAATTTTCTCATGAATCGAAACCATATGCGATGAGTGATAAATTGATTTCAAGCTACACTTGATAGATAACGATTACTCTCCTTCATCTCGTGATTTCCTCATCACGACTATATAAGCGTGCAGATCAGCTTGTCAGAATGAATCCTAGACAAGTATATAAACTCATGAGATTTATTGTGCTCTCCTCTCACTGTTCGCGATGCCCGCCTTACCCCACAGGCTCCCGTTCTACCCCACTTTCCTCTCTTACGACTCTTGTTGACTTTGGCAGGATGGCTGCAGATAAAATTACCAAAAGAATTCCCTGCTCAACTGAAGATGACACCTTACCAACCCCTCAGTTTGAGAGAGTGAAAAAGTAAACACGGGCAACATGAGATCCATTTTAAAAAGGGGTGCCCGTCTTACTTCACTCTCCCCTCTACGCACATCACTGAAGTCGCGGGTCGGAAGAGCAACACCACGCTATGGATATATTCCTGTTGAGCGCGCATAATACACTTACTGACGAAACTCGATATCGTCAATTTCTACGAAGGGCGGCACATTTTGGTAGCTGGCAATGAAGAAAGATACTTTCCTGTAACTCGTGGCGAGAAAGGGCACGTCTCGTAGCTGCTGGCGAAGGAGGGCGGTTCTCATATCTCGCGACGAGAAGAAGGTATGCCTGATATCTCGCGACGAAAGAGGGCATGTCCCATATGTTGCGACGGGAAAAAATTACGTCTCATATCTCGCGACGACGAAAGGCACCTCTCGTATCTCTCGACGAAGGAAGGCACGTGTCGGCATCCTGCTCCGAAGGAGGCACCTCTCAGAGACTCACCTGGAGGAAGAGTGCCTTTGATTGTCTCGCGACGAAAGAGTGCCCGCTAAAATCTCGAGGTGGGGAAGAGTACCTCATTATATTAGTAAATGGAAGAAAACACGTATCTCGCTGAATTTTGTTGAAGAATCCATCATTAATTGTACCGCAATGCGCCATCATGAGATCATCCGGGTGTCTACTCCGGGGCAAAACGGGAAAGAATGAGGAACCATCGGGAATTCTGATTCTCTTGGGAAAGAACCGGGAAACATCGGTAATGTCGAACGACCGTCGGAAAAAAGGTACTCGTTGCACGACTTAATCACTAGGATCTTCCATTCACCGAATGCGAGCCTCATTTAACTAACGGAAAAATCGCTCACCTGGACGACGCAATTCTGTTCCCGATAATGGACGTTATGGTAAGCCGGGGAATGAAAATTTTCCAAAATCGATACGCTGACATGGAATTTGCTGTCTTTTTGTAAGTAAGTATAGGGAATTTCTCACGGGTCACCGAGGAATGAGCTCTTCAGACGCATCAAGAGGCTTGAGATTCCCCGGAAAGTACAAAAAACGCTGTTTCGACGATTTTTGCATAAGACAAACGCTGAGGTGCGAAACTTTGGGGTCGGAATGATGAGCTCGTCAAACGGTGATTCCCTCATATTTTTTGTCGTTGAATCTCAAATACAATCCCTTCCGGACCTCATAGACGTCATAGCTCTTTCGTGAACTGGAGAAGGTGGATTAGCGAGGAAACTCGCAAAATTTTTCTCCGATTTTTATCAAATCCCAGTTTCTGCGAGTATTGCATTCCAGTTGGCCAAATACGATGACTGAAGTATCCTTGCCCATGTGTATTGACCTTTCAAAAATAATTTTGGAGGTTTTACAAAGTGTGTGTGATCCAAAATCGATGGCATGAGCCAATAAATGTGGTTTAATAGCATTGAGTTGAAGCAATGCAAATTGGCAGTCTCGAATACGCATGCACCGGAGTAGGGACACTTTTTTATATTCTTGACCCCGTTTATTTTGGTCCATCTTGATATCATAAATAACGAAAATCTGACTGCATTTTTGTGATCAGCGGTCCCAAAAATTCCTGATTGATGTCTCACCTGCTCATGTTCATTAATCATATCCTTGCCAATGAATTATTTTATGAAGAACCATTAATTCTGAATGTTCATCCATACAACAAATTCATAACGAACATGGACTCTAATATAACGATCAACTCCCTGAAAATTGACACCAAGATGGATTTCGCGGAAAATCCCCGTAACAATGCGTGGAATAGTCCTTGAAGAGCGCAGATTTGAATGAATATTTAACTTATATCGATAAGATGGATCTCATCGATATTGGAACTCTATCGCTCGATTGATGAAATCATATTCTAGGAAATGACTTTATCGTTATTTCGAGCCACTTATCGCAGCGCTCAGGCTGTCGATCATAAGTTTGAATAAAATATTGATGGCTAACATATCAACCACCACCACCACTACCATGCCGCAGATGTTTAATCTACAGATCATTTCCCAGATCCGGCGGTCGGAAAGATCATTTCTATTTGAAATTTTCCCAGGCCAAGGTTTCAGATGAGATCCCGGTAGAGACCCTTTTAGCTCATTGTTTCTAGCAGGGTCGAACAGTAGAAAATCTGAGCCCACAATGTGAGGATGTGTAGAGAGGATACAATTATTTGAGAATCGCCGATGAAGTTTCAGATCAAAATGCTGGCTGTCATAACAGTCCAAAAAGATCCTCCCCTATGCAACCATGGGAATGGTGAAAGAGGAAGCAACAGATCCCATGGTCTCGCAAAAATCCCAAGAAAGAGGAATGCAAAGGTTCTTCTCGGCACAAAATGTCTTGAACGGCTGGAGCTTCAGACAATAGTTCTCAGTTTGAACTGATATCAGATTGGTTATGTTTTGTTCCCATTCTCAAAATGAGATTATAAACTCATAATTCTGCGTATACTATGAAATTTTCTCTTCATTACCTTACTCGCAAGAATGATATCATGAGTCTGTTCGATTTTGGTCCAATATCCCTCAATTTTACCCATTCGGATTTCAGCACCACCGACTTTCATTTTCTTTTTGCCCTCTTTTTCGGAATTGGGCCAAGAATTTGCAATCTTTTTCAGAAAGTTTTGTTGATTTTCAACAAATTTATCCATGATTCTGGATATTTAGGAAATTTACAGTAGGAAAATATAGAGAATGGGGATAGCTCGTTAACATATGCAATGGGTATTCCAAAAAAAATCAGATTGCACCCTTCAGTGAGCACCGTAACTCTTCAGGAGAATTCTCTAAATTAGCTACAATTGCCTTTGAGAGCGACGTCAGATTCACTGGAGCAGCCAGTAATTTAGATAGAGTGCTCTCAAATAGCGTAGACTGTGAGGAGGGTTCTAACTGGAGTGGTTGCGCGAGGCATAACAACATGTACAAAGCGTGAAATCAGAACGATCATACTTGATTTTGGCGAGCGCGCATCGTATCGATGAGAGCGCGACGAAGCGACGACCAGATGCAGATGCGCAAGCTGTATGTTGATGGACAGCTGCAACAGTCAATGTCATCGGCTGATGACAGTCTACAGCAGCTCGATGAGAGAGCAGCGGCCGCCCGTGACACTACGTAGCCGTTCCTGTTGCTTCCGTCGGTAAGGCAGGTCGTAGCGTGCCGACCCACCGCTGTCCTCGTGACCGTCCCCCAAGTCCTCGACGACTCACGCTGCCACTGAGCTCGGCGCGTCCGACATCTGCGGGACAATGACGCACAAGCGGCTGCAAAATGTTGGCAAGTACGCCGTCCGCACCACCTCTCTCTTGCACACACACCTTATAAGAGTCACAGAAGATTCGCTCGCCCGATAGTTTTCTCGGTTCCTCAGCGAAGTGAGCTGAATCAACACACAGCGAAACATCATCGGACACAATCACAATAGTCACTCGCGTATGATCAAATCACTCCGAATGTAACTCGCACTTTAAACTCGCGAGAGCCGCGACGTCGTGCCTCGTGCAAAGTTCAAAATGGCGACGCGAGCGTCCCATTTCGGAGCACCGCGAGATCACAAGCACTGTCTCGCACCCATCGCTATCCAGCTCGAAGGACCAATTGTCCGCTCAGAATGAGCTTAGCGGATGCGAGGGTGGAGAAATTATCACTCACTTAGCTAATTTCTGACAGTACTTTAATTAGTTATTATAGAGAAAACGTGCTCATTGCGCGAGCACTAAAAATCGCGTGTGTGTGCAGCGGTGGTCGGACGAAGAAGAAGGGAGTGAGCGAGAGCCTCAAATCTTACAGGGCAGACTCGTCACGTGGTACATACCGCGCAGTGCGGTACCAACTGATTTTGAAATAAGAAATCAAAGGAAAATCGAAAATCGCAGACATGATATTTCTGTGTTAATTGAACTGAAAGTTTCCATCCGCGCATACAAATACTTCAAGCTTTTTCATGAATATGAGTTATGAATCGGGACAACGAGTATACTAAAACTCTAACCAAATATCAAGAAAACCAGTCTTGAGTAAATAAAAAAAATGAATGAATGAGTAAATAACTGGATTTCACCAAGTACCATGACTACACAATATTACAGTATATAAAAATCAGACGATGTTAGTAAAGACAGAACATAAGATGTGATAATCACGTCAACTTGATGAAATATTGGCATCTAGAATCATGGCAGATAAAGAAAATACACAGCTCCCCTGTCCAAGGATCATATACAGTCAACATATTTCATGTCATACAACGTGCGTACGCTGAGGGAAATTGAACAGGCAGCTGAGCGGTCATGGATCAAAAAGCAATGAAATCATCATCGAAGAAGTGCCTAAGCAAGTATAAGAGTAGCCTTTTCTGTCCGGTTAAGGTAGCACCAGCGACTTGGCATCGTCCGTCATAAATCCTTGAGAATCCAACTAAAGATTCCTGAAGGTGGTGGAGATCAAATGCCAATTTGGAATATATGGTCATTGTGCTACCAAGAAGAATCAAATACAGTCTTATTTTCCCAATGACATGCCACGGAGAAAAACATGGGTTGACGACTGATTTGATGCAGGAAACAGTGCGGAAGTCTGTGACTTCAGAGGGGCTCCGTGCTAGACTTCTCTCGAATTCCGGTCCATTGAGTCTGGTGACCTCGTATTGCTCTAGGAATTTCAGTATCATGAAAATACATGTCATGAATATGCTCATTCAGCTTTGAAATGATTGATTACACTGGAGGTGAGTAGATGAATATTTTGAATTTCCCCTAGATACCGCCCTAAGACAACTTTTAGATTCAGTTTCAAGCGTAATACGGGTCTGCAACTCAGCTCCTTCGTCATCAGATCATTGAAATAACATCATAGAGTCGTGATGAAGTAAGTTCTGCCTTCCAATACAAGGGAAAACTTTATGTGCCCCTCGGGGCCCCCGGCTAGGTACGGCACGCAACGCTGGTGCTACCTTGAAATCTTCGGGTACTTCATCTGGCAGGCTATTCCATCGATATGAGACTCTCACACTGAAATAATATCCAAAAGTGGTGGTCCTGGATGCGGGAATGACTAGATTATATTCTGAGCATCTAAGAAAGCCAAATTCATCCGATGGGCAAAAGTTTATCTTGTCGAAGAGATATAATGGCAAATATGAAGCAAGAATGTTTCCCAGGAGGCCTAAGCACGAGTAATTTCACCCGATCTCGTATAGCAGAATCAGAAGTTTCCGGTACCATGAGCTTATATGTTCGAACTTTCGGCAGGATGTGAAAAATCTAACTGCGGATATTTTACATCGAGATAATTCAGTAATGAGCTCAGTCGAAGGGTTCAGAAAGAGCCCTTGTCAGTATTCTAGGCATGGAAATACGAGCGAATTCACCAGAAGTAGTTTTGTATTTTTGGGCAATGAGTCCTTGCATTTGCGAAGTTTACTTACGGTTGCTCAACGATTGACCAATGTCTTAAGTCACCATGATGGGAACGACGCCGCTATGCGGAAATTCTTGCTGTCTGAAGAGATCCCACGGTCTTTGCTTGTTGTTCAGGTCCGATCAGGGAAGTGACCTATGGTCTCATGCACACAAGGAGACATGCTATGCTCATTACTACATCCATCTCGAGTATATAACTGGGAACTATATTGACCGCCCACAAGTATACCGGAAGAATTCGTTCATGTTAGTATTCCTCTCTCCAGCTCTGTGGATATTTCGTGATAATTGCAGCACTGAACTGCATCGCTGAGTACTCAATCAGTGGCGCGCAAGTGCCAGCAGTGCAACATCGACACTCATCGAGCGCGCTTACCAAAGAGTCCGCAGAGCTAGGTCAGCTAGAAGTCAGTATCGAATCGTACAATCCGTTGACTCTCTCGATTGCGCAGGCACAATTCAGGGAAGCTCACGTGATCGCAACCCCTAGATCATTTTCCCTCCTCAAGACCATCCTGTAGAACCACCCTTTGCATCACCCACCCTCCCCTAGATGATCCCTCTCACTAGTATCCTCCCTCGTGGAATTCACCCTTCCGCGCGCGCGTGGGAGGTCCTAGAGATGACCTTGACTCCTCGTAGATGAGGTCAATCCCTGTATTCGACACCAACTCTCCCACCCCAGTGCAAGATCCCGACCTTGCACCGGGTGTGGATGAAATCGACGTACAGTATCTATTATTCTGGTTTACTGGAACTCTCATAGTCCCTCTACTGGTGAGATGTGGCGGGTTGGAGTCGAGACTTTTGACAGCTTGATCAGCGAGAAAAGACGTGATTCTCTGGAGAAACAAGATGTTTTGCTCGGGCAAACAGGGCAGGATACCTGAGAATCACTCACGTTAATATGAAAAGATCAAGGAGGAGAGGTTTCAATCAATTTTCTAGACCCTGGCATATCAACGATCTTTGAAGAGCCTTTGGGAAGTCGGTTACACACCCATACCGTGGAAAAAATCCCGGACCTAATCCCCGCGCTCTCCATTGAAATCAATCGCTTACTTTCCTAGGAACCTTTGGTCTTCTCATGATTCCCTACGTAACAATAGCTTGAAAGTGTTCATCTGAATCCTTTTCTGGAGTTGTCGGTGACGTTATTGATCCTCTATCTTTTCAATTTTTCAGGAGGAGAAAGCGGATTTATATCCTGATACAGCCTTACAGTCCATTTTTTGTCATGTATCTACTCGAAGAACCGAAGACTATCACATCTCCCATGTGATTTCTAGTTCGAGCTCCATTAGTAAGTTATCAGTTATCCTAATATGATTCTACAGCTTCGATATATCGATATACTGCATTTTGTTCCACGCTGTTTCCGATATGAATGGGATCGTGTGTATGTATTTTTTGAGAGATGCCTCATGTGTTATTGCATATAGATATTGCAGATAGCTGCTCAATCAACAGCTGTATTGAACTATATGAAGAGTTATTCTTATTTACATTCTGTACACATCCGCGCCGTGGCGCGCATACTTAGATCTAGTCTCCTGTAATTCAATCCGTGTCTATACTTGTTCATATTCAAGGGCATGGATATGACTTCCAATATGACTACCGTGACTAGGCTAAGTAGTCGCATCCTCATCTTTGTTGCATCCGCCTTCTTTGGTCTCGAATAAGTTTGGGAACCTAGTCTGAAGTGTCGGTGTCAATACATGAAAATATTTGGGAGTACGACTCGGTGGATTATTTCTATAGTCACTAATGACCTTACTAATTGACCCAAACTATACCTAACTAAAATGACCCATTTAATGACCTAGATTGAACTCAACTGACCGGTTCCTGTTCTTCAGAGCTCCCCGCGGGAGCCACTTCCATATCCAAACTTTTCATTTCAACATTCCAAACCTTCTCAAGATGAATCGAGATGATTTGTACTGCTCGTTTCGATTGACCGCTGTTCCCATGAATTTTCTTATGATTCAGTCATTCCAGGGGAGAAAAGAGCTCTACCTCATGGACAATCATCATGAATTGTTCTACAATGGAACAAAACAATATTTGGAATAGATAGAAATAATGCCCCTCCTGCAAATTGGTGAAATGCACTACCGAGGGGAATGTTCGAGTATCTCGCAAATGCATCTTCATCGCACCGTAGTCAAAATTATTTCAAGAGCTTTCGGCGGTCCGGCTCAAAATTCCATCCAGGAAACAATGCCTCCGGACATATTATCAATATGAACGGAGACATTATTCTTTTTCCCCCAAATATTGTTCTGGCTCATATTGACACAACTCATGATGAATTTTGGTAAGGACCGACTTATGTGGTGGGGTCACCGAGTGCCACTCCGGGAGATAATTGGAGGTGAGCGATGTTGGCCATGGTTAGTCCTGGGTTCGGTTACCCCCCATCTGGGTCGGCCGTGTCAACTTGTGGCCTTCATTCGATCGCTTAGTTGTCATCTACAACTCCACAATGCGAGCAGGAGGTGCGAAATGCTTCAATCGCGGTAATCATGCCTACGAATGTGACACAGATATCGGTAGGCTAGCATGATAAATGCTGCCGACCTCTCTAGGGCGGTCTTGATTCCATCAAGAACTTTCCCTCGTTCCACAGGCATATCTGTGGGCAAATGGAGAGTGTTAGAGGTGAGGCTAGGTGAGGATGAGTGGTCGGATTTCAACCACAAGCAATGAAGAACGCAACGAAACCCCGATTGGGATTCGACCGTGTTAATATGGGTCTTCACCACAGAACAGCTGCCTAACAGACGGAAAGAAAATGAGAAGATGAATGTCATTAAGGTAGGTCTTTGACATGCCCCATTCTTATCATCATTTGTCTAGTTTCTCGCTGTACACCATCCAGATCAAGACTTATTATGAAAGTATTCATCACATAGTCTCACAAAAAGAAAACAGTATCTCCAACTGGCGCTCAGAACCTGATAGATTCATGTCTTTTTGGGTTGCTGGTTCCAAGTCTGGAATTGGTTTGTGTCCATCGCATCAGGTTTTCGAGAGATGAAAGGTCAAATTGGACCCTGACGGGGAAAGGAGGAAAATCCATGTTATCACGTTCTTCAGCTCGCTGAATCCAAACCCCCGTCAGATTGGACTCTTCGATGGAATCGTCAGAAATTTCAACTGTAACCTGTCCAAAATGACAGCAATTCCATGGTATGGCACGAGGTTTCGAACGACTGCCAAATTCTACGTCCATCTACGAGTCTTCCAAATCACCCAAATGATTCGTAGGTAGATCCATGATGTGTCAAATATGCGCTCAGCATTGGATGACCTTCCCAACATGTTTTCCATCTACCGACGACCTTCTCACCCGTCACCATGATCACCTACTGACCTCCGAGCCAGATAATCAGTTGACTAACCGAAATGAAAAAATCATGATCTGCTGACAAAACAGACGACCTATAGATCGGTCGACCTGCTGTGTGCCGACCTACCAACCTAAATACATGCCATTGTGCCATCTCACCGAATATTCAAACGTTACCTCGCCATACGAGCCGTCGACTCGGTGTCCTGTCGGATGACCTTCCGACCTATTGCCTCGCTGACTTGCTAATGGATAAACTTGTCAATCCATCCGATTGCAGACTCGCCATATGCACCACCGATCCATCGAGCCCCTGACCTGCAAGATGACCTGCTGACCTATCGGACTGCTGACCTGCTCATGTGCCAACCTACTGATATATTCCACTACTGACTCACCATACGACCCATTTACCCGCTGACCTGCATAATGACCGTCCGACCAATGGCCTCACTGACACTCTCTTGTGAGTAGTTTGGTTAGATGTCCAGTAGGTAAGTAGGCTAATAGGTCGATAGGTGGGTGTATACGCAGGTCGTGTGCTCGATAGGTCGGGAGCTCACTAAGCAGGTCAATGGGTCGACGGGTCGGTGGGTCGTATTGCGATTCAACAATTGGATAGCTAGATAATCGGTATATGAGCAGGTTAGCCGCCCGATCGGTCGGGGGGTCATCTGGCAGGTCAGCAGGTCCATGGGTCCTATGGAAAGTTATCAGCTGGAGAGATCGGTAGGTTGGCGATATATAGGTAGGTCAGCTAACCTATAGTTTGATAGGTCGCTACACAGCAGGTCGATAGGTCGGTAGGTTGTCTGCTACGCCAGCAGATCATTCACGGATCGGTTGGTCAACGAGTCGGCTGCGTAGGAAACAAGTTGTTGTTTATATCTTCGACCATTCAATGGAAACATCCAATTTAGAGACGGATTTGGACTCAGCGAGCTGGAGCACGTGGATCGATAGATTTTCGCTGATTCCTCCCCGTCAAAGCCCAATATAACCTTCTAGATTCCGGAACCATGACGCAATCAGCACAAACCGACTTTGGATTCAGAATGAGCGATCCAAAAAACAGAAATCTAACATAGTCCGAGGGCCTGTAAGAGGTCACTTCCTTTCTTAGTTGCATCCTTGAGTTTTTTCTATGTTCAGCTTCCAGATGAGTTACTTCAATCATTCTTCCACATCGCTCTATGGAGTGGCTTTTAGGGGAACCCGAACACCGTACATTCGGCTCCAGATGTTCGATTCGAGTGGAAACCGGGAACAATGCAGTAACTCATTATCTCTGACGTGGTTCACGTAACTTTCAAAGTTGACAATTTTCATCACAAAAAAATTACGCTAGATCTTTTGGAGATGATATCTCCCTCTCGTGGCACTTGCATCTAGATCGTACTCTTATAATGACTCAATAGTTCATGATTGCTAACGGAAAGGTAGATAAAAGTTCTCAGTTTAACGTCTCGGCACCTGCTCTTTCGAGCTCTATCCAGACGGCGACCGTGTGCGTGAGGTTGAGATACGCTCAACCAGCGCGTGAGCAACTGCCAACTACCGATTCCACCTCAGTAAGGGAGACCTACAGTTTAAGGTGGGTTCCGAACCTTCGAGACCACCGTGAAGAGCACATGAGAAAAATCTCAGTGATGCTGGCCGGGAATCGAACCCTGGCCTTCCTCGTGGGAGATCAAGGACTAGATCCACTAGGCCACGGCGGCCTCACGATTGCTAATGGAAAACTACACTCGTTTCAAATCTAAGGTGAACAAGCACTGTCGGTACTGCAATCATTGAGGAGATTCAGAATCAGATTTACATGGTCTGTTTTGTGTTTGTTAATATGTGCGATCAATCAAGATACTCTCTGATCTTTGCGAGGATATCTTCTCAATGAGCTGTCGCGAGTTCCACAATTTCAGCATCGTCAGGCGTTACTCGATCAATGCTGCAAAGAATACCGGGGAATGGGATTCGAATTTCAGCTCGGTCCTCTCGACTGAGGAGGTTGAGCGGAGTCTTGATGCAGTAAGCGCGATCAACCGTGCTTGTTTCCAAGCCTCGGGAAAAGTACCAAAAGCGGAAGAGGAGCTGAAAATATGTACGATAAGATCACCTATGGCCGGAAGAGAGAGAGAGAGAGAGAGAGAGAGAGAGAGAGAGAGAGAGAGAGAGAGAGAGAGAGAGAGAGAGAGAGAGAGAGAGAGA